>WYDI02026412.1:0-84701 GCA_009867235.2 Psittacus erithacus | reverse complement strand
AGAAAGAAAGAAAGAAAGAAAGAAAGAAAGAAAGAAAGAAAGAAAGAAAGAAAGAAAGAAAGAAAGAAAGAAAGAAGAAAAAGAAGGAAAAGAAAGAGGGGAGGCCACCTTCTTTAGTTTTCTTTTCCCACATGCATCTACCCAAAAGTCAGTCAAGACCTGCAGCAGCAGTAAGGTCAAGAGAGCTGGCGCAGGAGACGAAGTGCCCATGTAGGGGCATTTATGTGGGATATCTTTGTTGAATGCTGGAAGGCTTCAGGAGTTTGTGTTTCACTGAGCAGCCCGAAGAGCTGCAGCTCAAAACCCTGGTGATGCAGCCTCACTGCGAGGGCTCTCCCAGCTGAGTGCAGGGCAGGGCCCTTGGACTATGTTTTCCAGACTTCTGAGCGGGAAGTTGGGCTGGATTTTTTTCCAGGCATTCATGCGTGGTGAATTGTTAGCAGCAAACCTTAAATTCCCTGCCTTCCCTTGCAATAACTAAATAAATGCCACATGCCGACCGCTCCCCACAGCCTGGGCAAGACTTGTTACAGATTACCTGGTCCTTCTAAGTCACTGAAAGCTGGGGAATGTGGAGGAAACTGGTGCTGTGTCACCCCACTTGAAGGATGTGTTCCACTAGTAGAAAAGCAGCACGCATTTCACGGGGATGTATTTCCAATTTGAGATCAGCCTTAGCTGTGCCCTTTTCCTTGGGGAAGGCTGGTGCAGAGCACACACAGGCCCCCTGAGTTCCCCCCATGGGAGGCCATTTGTGGTTCTTCTTGCCCCACCACCATTTAGTGGTGAGCTAAAGCCTCTCTATTGCCTTGAGTTGCATTCCTGCCTCGCCACTATAGCCTTTCCCTGCCTCCATCCCCAGACCTCCAGCACACTCAGCACTGAGCCGTCATACATCACAGTGCTAAAAGGATGTCTGCTGAAATGTGGCTTGGATAAGAAAGGTAATACCCATCTATCAGGCTATCACCAGCCTTTCCACCAGCCTGGCAAGGTCAAACCTTCACCACCATTCTATGTATGGCATTGATCCTCTCCATCTGCCCAGTGGTACCCTGGGGTTTGCCCCATTTCCCCTCTCAGAGCCCATTGTCTGCGGGGCACAGGGGTTTCACTCCTTCACGGCTACTTTTGTCACCCAGTACCTGATTACTTCTGCAGGTGAGGGAGAAGGTAAGGGAAGAAGAGCACTCATTCATTACACACCATGCAGAAGCCAAACCTCATGAGGTTTATCTGACCAGCTCCAAGGAGCAAGTGCAACTTGGTGGAGCCCAGCCAAGACCCAAGTAACCCTATGGGGCCCAGGTCTGTGTCCCCTGTCCCCAGCCAGCCTTCACTCAGAAGGTTTGCCCAGATCTGCCCTTTGGCTGCCAATGGCTCCTGAGGGGTTCACTCTAAAGCATGTTCTCCAACACCATCTCCCGTCATTCTCCTGCTGTAATTAACTTCAAATAACACACATAACCCACTCACTCACACTTACACCCCTCACACTAACATCTATCTGCTTGAAAGGCTTGCTTAGCCCTGTGATTGACATCTAACAAGACAACTGTGGAAACAAAGCCGTCAATTGACACATGAAGTTTTTAACTGTGGATTGGTATTTGCAACACTAAAGTGATGTCTCATTAATCTGATGCAGTGATCCTGTTAAATGCTGATTTAATCCCTGATCACAAAAGAGTGGAGCACCAGATTCCAGCCTGAGGAGCAATGTATCACAAGGAAGAGAAATCTGCAGCCTGCCCTGTGGTCCTTCACTGCAATGCTGTGGAGGGAAATGAAAAAAGGCCTTTTTATCTTCTCACTTACCCTCCATGGGCAAATACAGCCTGTGCATTAACCTCCAGGGCTTCCTTCAGTCTAAATTTACACGGCTCAGGGTTTCCATCACTCCCTTTAGGGTACTGTTCTGAAGTCTATGAAGTTGCTCTCTCTATGAAGTTTCCCTGGGAGTCAGCCTAAATACTTCACTTCTTCTTCCTTTGTCCTAATTACAACTAGAAAAATAATGAGAACATTATTTACAAATTATTCAAAGCTAAGATTTGCACACAAAAAACTGTATAGATGAAGAATGTGTATGGGGACCACGTGTGTGCTGTGCACAACGCGTATGACCCTCACATCGCTCTATTATTCAGCTGGCCCTGTTTGAGTTCACTCCCCAAAGACCTTTTTGGACCAGTTGGCGCTTACACCCTTCCAACCCTCAGACAAACCCTTCAGAAAGGGGGCTCAGCCCTCTAGAGGCTTGTACATTGGCTAGCATGCTGTGTCCCGAGGCTCCATGGTACCATCACAGCCAGCTGTAGGGCACACAAGCTCCTTTCCCACACCTCAGGCACAGGTCTTGCTTGGAGCTGGTCTGTCCTGGCGTGTGTTTGGGGCTCTGTCTTCTCTGCCATGGCCCCTAGAGTCTGCCCCAGAGAGGAAGGGTCCCTGCCTGTCTAGGAGCCCACCACAGCACCTCCCAGCAGGATGCAGTTGGTGAAAGCAAAGCTGTGATGCCGCAGGAATCAGTGCGTGTGTCTAGAGGGTAATTTTGTCCCTGTCGTGGAAAAATGCCTTCAGAAGAGGACTGAGCAGGATATGAGCACATAACAGTCCACCATGTGCTGCCCTTGAATGGAGAGGGTCTGCGGAGACTTGGGTTATAAGCCCCTCTTTCAAAGGGTTTTATTACATACTTAGTCATAAAACATCGCCTGGGGCTGATTTGGCAAACGGGGCCTCGGCCCGGAAGCCAAACCCTTTTCATTTTTTAATAACGTTTCATGAAAATCCATTTGGCCCTTTGTAACTTGGACAGGTGGGAAAACAATAGAGCTTTCTGTTTCCAGCCCCTGTCGTGGCCCGGGCGGCATTCCCATGGGCTGCTCCGCGCATGCAGGGACCCTGGGTCTCCCTGCAGCCACAGGCAATGATGTGACCACGCTGGCTCCAGTCACCAGGACTGCTTGGCAAAGTCCGGTGTTACTGAGAAGAAGGTGAGGGAAGCACATTGCATCCCAGCCCCGATTCAGTCTGCTGGGAAGCTGGGGCTGTTTCAGCACAGCCTAGAGCTGAGTGCATGGGGAAGGATGGTGCTACAAGCCCATGCTGGCCAGGTACTGCCTGCACCACCTCACTGCAGGAGGAGCTTCTGGCACCACTGGCACCCATGAAGCCCTGGGCTTGTCCTCTGGCAGGTGCCCACATTTTCCCTCCAGGCTGTGACCAGGACACTCACACTAACCATCACAAACAAATGAGGTGCTGCCAGCAGAGTCAGGAGCCTGTTCTAGGGCTCAAGTAAAACCTGAGCCCCCACCTACTGCACCCTCCCCTCCCATCTATCACAGGAGTGAGGGCCTCTCTCGGCACAGTGAAAGTCATGCTGTTTGCTGGAGCATCCATGCAACCAGCTTTTGCTCAGTCCCAGCCCTCCTATAACCTCCTTCCCCAGACATTCTCCCTTCCCTCCTGCCCCAAACCCAGTCCGGAACCAGCTCCTGGATATGGGCAGGGTGCCCTGTGCCTTGCTCACTTTCAGCTGCCTCTGCTTGAGGCGCATCGCAAGCTGCAGATCCCTGAACCCGTGTCCCCATCCTGACACATCCCACTGAGCCCCCACTCCCCATGCTGGCTGGGTCACTGGGGATGGAGCTGCTCTGAGAGGCAACAGAGGGAGAGACCTGCAGCTGCCGGCACGCTGACATAAGGTTCAAAGACGTGTTAGATGGGTCTCTTGGCATCAGGCTCTATTTTTACAGCTTGTACATTAATGCTACCAAAGTTTAAACAATTGCAAGGGACCAGCAGCTTTGAAGGGAAAGAACAAGTCGGGTTTATTGCAGTCAGCATGTGCTGAGCCCTGCACACCCTGTGCTGTAGGGTTGGAGCATGTAAAGGAGGAGTCCTGAGATGAAGAAGGGGCAGGTGGTGGCCCAGGATGGGGAGAGGGGATGAGCTTCTCCCGCAGCTCCACACTGCTCTGCCTGCACCTCCTTCAGCACGTGCAAAATGCTGTCACCCGAGCACCGCTCCTTCGAGGGCTGTAGGGGCAGTTCAATACCAGATCTGTGTTTGAAAGGTTGGAGTTATGAGTCTGTCAGCATTTCCATTACAGGGCCTGATTAATCTGGGGGGTATGGGGTAGGGTTAGTAGTTGTCATTCCAGATGTGAATTTTTGTTTTAATTCCTCTGAAAAAAAAAAGAAAGGAAAGAAAAAAAAGAAAAGGGATTTAAATCCTTTAACTTTGTGTTTTCCCTTTCAAAGGAAAGAAAATATGTGCCGTCTGGGTCTGTTTTGCTTTTGCTCCAGAGCTCCAAATGCTGTTTGCCAGGTTCACGGCCATAAGATCTTTCATTTGAACTGGGTTCATTCTCAGTGCCTCTTTATAGCATCACCCCAATTTCAGCGTGGCGTTTCCTAACCAGCTTACCAGGAGATGGATCTGCCTGAAAATAACCAAGGCTCATGGGAAGGAGCTCCTGGGGCCTCTGGCGGCTGCAAACAGTGCTGAGATGCTGCAGCAGAGTTGTGGGTACCTTCTCCCAGAGGATAACCTGTGAGAGAGGGATGCCAGATCTGGGGAACTACGGCCCAGCCATGCTATAAGCAGAGAGTGGGATCAGTCTCTTGCATCTGACTGAGCAATCTGACCAGGATCAGGTCACTCAGTAACAGCACAGCAAGTCCTGTATCAAAGCAGCACCATGTCAGCATCTCTGTCCACATCAGGCAGCGGAGGCAGAACTAAACAAACCAAAATGCTCTGCTAGGGGAATGTTGAAATGTCCTCATTGATGTTTTAGTGTTCCTGAAAAGCAACTTCCCAGCCCACAGTATTCAAGACAAAACCAGAAGTTAAACCAATGGAGTTTCCCCACCAGAGAAAGGCAGGTTTCCCATTCTGCACAGCCTCCCATCGCCCCTGTAAGCTGCTCGTGCCTCCATGATTTCTGCTTTGCTCGCCATCTTGCTCACATGCCAAGCTGCACATGTAAATTCTGTCCTATATAGGAAGTGCTTTCTGTTAGCACTTATGTCTTTCACCCTCCTAAATGCTCCACGGACACCCTTCCCTTGTTTTTACATCACAAGAAAAGATGTAAAAAAAGATGGGGCACTTAATTTAAGTATTTATATTTTCTGAAGCCTCCAGGACATTGTGTATGTGTGCCGTGCTCCCCTCACCCAGCACATTGTGGCAGGTTGCAAACAGCCACTGAGGAATGGGTCTTGTCAGGTAAATGCTGCAATTGAGGTGAGCAGCTCAGCTCACACCAGTGAGGCAAAAAGGCACTACAGGCAAGAGAGTGTTCTGGAAACCAGAGGAAATTCCGCAGCTGCCCTCTTCCACTGATGACTGGTACCATCACCTGAGCCAAGCACTGGAGGCCTCCTTGCATAGTTACTCAAGCAAACTTGTCCCTTTAAGGGTTTTCCTGTAAAACAACCTGTCCAAAGGAAAGAGGCTGAGCTGCACCTGGCAGTGTCCTTCCCTTTCCCATTCCTCCCTCCCTGGGATTTGCCTTCCCCAGGGGATGCCTTACTTGACTGTGGGAGCAGATAGTATCCTCTGCTTCCCAATAAGAGATAGAGGTAAAACCATACTTCAATCCCACCCACTGCTCTTAAGCACGTCTAATTTATTAACTATACTCCTCTTACTTCAGTGGGAGGGCTTGTTAGTTTTCATGATTCAATCACTGCAAGGACCTTAACGCTCGATGAAAGCAGTGTGCTGGAGAGAAGAGAACATGTTTACTCTGACCATAAAGCAAAGGCAGAGATTTTCACGCACATGGGAAGAGGGGTCTAATGCCTGCGGTGAGTGGGTTTGCTCCAAGCTCCTCCACTCCGTGGCTCTCGTCACATCCGATTCTGCTCCCCAGCCACGTGCTGGAACGTGACTTAGAGAAGGGATCCCAGCTGCTGTCCCTCCCCACTGCTGCAGCTTTGAAGGATAATTAAGAGGTGGTGGACTCAGGATACAAGAAAGGGGCACAGAGCTCTGCAAGGATAAAAACAAGAGCACCAGGATTCTCTGCAGCTGCTTGGTGAGACGCGGAGGGGGCCATGAAACGGCAAATTTCCTTTTAGTGGCATCTTTTCACTTGAAAAGCTGCCTGGCAGCTTTTCAGCTCTTTGCAGAGGCTGTTGTTGTTGCTACTGCTGCTGCTGTTGTTGTTGCTGCCAGGAGGAGACTTGCAAATAATCTCCCCATTAAAGCTGACTTGGTATCAGACTTGGTATCAGCATTTTTCAGTGAGGGCTTGCGCGGGGGCTGAAAGAGCTGGGTCTCATGTGTCAAGTGGCTGCATCTGCATCTCACAGCCCAGCACTGCCTGGGCAGGCAGGGATGCCAGAAAGCTGGCAGGCGAGCCCACACTAGCACATGATTTCCTTGTCCCAATCCCCCTCTGCTTGAGCCCTTCTTGAGTCCATGGAGATGTAACCTGTTCACTCTTGGGGAGGGAAGGCCAGGGAAGGCTGATGTCCCCGCTGATAGCTCACTGTGTGTCTTCTACCTTTGTGAGGATCTCAGCAACAGGAATTTTTCACTCGAGCAAAGGCTGAGCTCTGATTTCCAGAGCTTCTCTATAATGGAGCTTATTTTGTTCAAGCACCATGTCTCTAAGTGCTGCACTCACTCCTCATCCGAGGCGTCTTCCGTGCGCAGCCACCAGACTGAGCTTTCCTTCCCATGCAGCAGACAAAGCCCATCCCAAGTGAGGCTCTCAGGGTTGCACTGAGTACATGCACCTCCATAGGAGCTTTCAGGAGGGAGGCAAGGGAAGCCCTTCCCCATTAGCAGTCACGGATTTGAGCTCTGCAAACCAGCCCTACTCTGCCTCCTCTTTAACTTACCTCTGAGCCAGGGTGGATAGCTTAGGCAAGTCAGAGCTGGAAAGCCAAGGTATGGCAAGGGAGACAAAACCAGACAGAGATAATAGTAACCAAGACTAGAAAGGAAGAGGGAGGAGGCATGGACAGCATAGGTAAATCTATCTGCTCAGTGACAGAGATGAGAATGGCTGAGTCTCTCTGGGCTGAGCGGCTCAAAGGCCTTATTATGCTGTCTTTCGTTGCACCCTGACTGACTGCCAGGGTGGGAGCAGCAGGAGTGAAGCAGATGACCAGGGAGTTCCCTGCTGCCCTCCAGAAAACTTTGCTTAAGAGAAACTAAAATTAGGTTTTTGAACTGTAGAGAAAGCAGCTGGAGAGGCCCAAACACCGCAGCAGCCTTCCCTGCCAGGGCATTCTGCAAGTGTGTCTGCACAGAGTGACAGTGGCTGCCAGCAGCCCTCAAACTTCTCTATCTGTAGTGGCCTGTTTCATAAATAACTACAAAAATACACTAACATAATGACCCTAAGAGGTGTGCAGCTATGTAAGTAGCTAGCCACATTTCTAAAAACCTGCTGCATAATGCCAACTCACAACCCATGTGGTCACATCCATCCTACAAGTGGTTTCTGTGCTCGTAGGGATCCTCCCTGTGTGCCCAGCAAAGCTCCAGCCTACCAGCCCCTATCATCCCACGTGTGCTCCTCACCAGTTTGCTTTCAACACAACCTATTAACTTTCTACCCAAGGAAAGTCATGCTTCTTTATTAGGAGCAATAGATTAATTGCTGACTTAAAGAAAAACTGCAGAAAGAACACAGTTAAAGAATCAAAGTATGACCAAGGGAAAGGAAACCATGTCCAAACACAGGGTATCTTTGGCAGGGATCTGACACTGCCCCTCATCTTGATGGCTGCGCCTTTGCCTTTATTTACTGAAGGTCCCAGGAGCAGCCAGCCTCAGGGAGGCCGTGCTCCAGAAATGACTGCTGATGGATGGGCAGCTGCCGGAGTGCAGGAAGGAGGAGGAAACCTCACCCTGACACCGAGCCCTGGGCTGGGGCATGACTGCGCTCGAGCATGCCCATGCCTGCGTGTGGCTGTGGTGCAGGGGCTGTCTATTGCCTTGATCCCATCCCTGGTCCTTGTCCCAGCCTTCATCCTTAGTCCCTGAGGCAAAGAACTCATCTGAGCCCATCACTGGGCAGATGCCCAGCAGCCTGTGCCATTATAGTCCAGCTCTGCTCCCTTTCAAATGCAGCAGCAATTCACAGGGTGATTTCACAGCTTTTTAAGAATAATTCTGTTAGTCTCTATTATTTCATACAATTTAGGAGCTAACCAGGAGAATGAAACGTTTCCGGTACCCCTCCTTCCTGAGCATCTTGCCGACACAGTGGGATGTGGTTATAGCTAATGCCGTACACGCCTGGAGCAGAGGTTCAGTGGAGACATGCAGATGGCTCTCAGGATCAGCCCAGGGAGGGCAGAGGGCAAAGTGAAGGCTGAGGCAAAGGATGTGTGTTCTTCGTTGTGAAAATTAATACCTGGGCTCTTCATGGAACAGCAAGGATGCGAGCAGGGAACCTCCTCATTTTTGGGCTAACCACAAAGAAAAGTGAGTGGAGATTAGGCTGGACACTGAGGGCTTCCGGGGCTTTGCTATCTTCCATTGCCCTCCAGGACCAAGGCATGAACACAGACCCATGTGGGATCAGCTTGGCAAACCGGGCTGGAAGGTGGTGCCAAGGGCAGGGACAGCTGGTGGCAGTAGCTCCCATGGCACAGAGCGAGGCATTGGGCTAGGCATGGCTTCATCAGCTTCTATGGCACGTTTTTCCAGGCAAACCCCAGAGGAGCAGCAAGGGGATGCCCTGTGCACTACCACAGCACCCAGCGTTCAGGGATAAGACATGGATTTGCAAGACCATGGCAGAGTAAGTCGCTGAGGTGGTGGCTGGGCGCAGACCAGCAAGGCTCAGGCCAGCTCCAGCACACCAGAGCTGTTAAGCCCGGCTTTGCAGATCTGGGTTGACACTCGGAGGTGACAGAGCCTTAGCTAGAAAATGAAATTCCCGACACCCATCACACATTTTTTTCCACAGCTTTTGTGTATTTTCCCATCTTTCTCTCCTCTTTTTTCTGGCTGTTTTTCCCTGCTTTTGCTGGCCAGGCCCAGGGTGTGGGGAGCAGATGTAGGTGGGAAAGAGTAAAGGGGAGGGGGCTTCTGTGTGCAGATGAAATCAGTCGTGGAAATGCAGACAGCATGTGCATTCGCACGTCAGCCTGAACAAAAGTGTGGATTTTTATGTTTCCCAAGTGAGGTTGGGAAGTGGACAAATAATTGTTTCAGGTTTGGTTTAGTTAATCGATTTTATTTTTTAGGTTTTCTTTTCCCTGGCAAATTCTCACCATGTGGGACGCTGGAGCAGCCAGCCAGCTGAGAGAATGCTCACTGAAGGCCAGCACCCCAGCCCAGGATGGGTGAAACCTCAGACCAGGTCTCATGTCTCCTCCATTGCTGTGGTCCCCATGCGATGGGCAGGACAGTGCAGGTCCCTCCACCATCCCCAGCTGCCCCACACCACAGCAAAGCCCCAGGGATCACAGTGTGCTCTAGTGTGAGCAGGACCATCTGTCACCCCCACCTCCCCCCGGGGATGTAGTTGTGACTTCCCCTGAGAAGCACCATTAATTACCAGCAGCCCTCGCTGTCAGAGCATTGCCCGGTGGCCGCGGGCAGTACAGGGATAAGGAGGAGGCATCCAAGGAGGGAGAGAAACCGGGTCATTTTTCAAAGTGATGAATGGGAGGAAAAGAAAGTGGAAGGCGGACAAGGGGAAGAGAAGGGAACTGATTTCCCGATAAAGTTTTCAGGACACTTAAATAAACATCTCAGCCAGAGGAGCGATGGGCGGGCAGCGGGAGGGACGTGTGTAAGCTGGGCAACGCTGGAAGCATTTCAGCAGGACACTTCAAATAAACAGCATTTAAAAAAACATGCGTGCTCTCCATCCCAGGGGGTTTCCTGTGAGATTCCCCCTCCACAATTCCCACCATGCCTTCAGACTGGCCTGAAGCTTGCAAGCATTTCCAATCCCACTTTGCCCCATCAGCAAGGGGGGATCCCGGTCCAGGGGACCCTTGCCATGGCTGCAGGGTCCTTCCCTTCACCCAGCCCTTCTTCCCGGTGTGAGAAAGAGTGGCTGTGGTACCCCAAGGCCCTTTGTCCCTAGAAGAGGAGCCATCCTGTCCCATCACACTCTGCTGCATGCTGCCTTTTCTTCTTCCTTTCAAGAACAAAAAGCAAAGGGAGAGAGCAGAAATTGACGAGCCATTAAAAACAAAAATGAAAGCCTATCAATGGATTAACACAGCATTAAATGTTAATAATCAGGGGATCATAAACATTTATGGGAACAGATTAAAGCCAAGTTCTGCTCCATTAAATTGCTCATGCTGCCTCTGCTTTCCACTCACCTCAAGAGAGGAGAACAAACGTGAAAGGAGGTTTGCTCATGAAGGGCTCTTGCTCCCTTTGGTCACATCTGCTGCCCTCAAGGTGTTTGGTGCTCCAGGTCCCCATCAGCCCCATCCCTGCCAGTACCTCTGGGACATCCCTGTGAGTGGGAATGGCAGCTCGCACACACGATGCTCCGGGGTGGGGGGGATTAGATCCAAGAGACAGAGCCTGCACCCACCAAGAGCCCGCAGCTTCTGCAGTGGGCACACCGGGATGTGGCAGATGTTTCCTGCCATGGCCATGGGGAAGCTCACATTGGACATGGTACGGTTTGAGCTTCTAAGCAGTGCTAATGCCACAACTCATCATCCACACTGAGCCCAGTGATCCTTTGTATTTATTTGGGTTATTTAGGAAGTATTTGAAGTCAGGTGGTCTGAGATGCTGTGGTTAAATAGGTAAGCTTACAGCAGGGCAGTCAGCAACATTTCCAGAGGAAAAGAAGTTACCTCGGGGAAAACCTTGCCCCAGTTCTCCTCTCCTGCTTCTGCAGCATTCCTGTCCCCACTTTACAGAGGCGGATGGGCCAGCAGCGAGCACCCGGATGGCAGCTCAGGGAGGTTTAGAGCAGCCCTCAGCAAGCAGCCTGATGAGCTGTTAATGCTGGGCACAAGGGCTGGGTTTTCTCCACCCCACCGAGAATAAAAATGGGGGGGGGGGGTTATTACTTAAGTAATTGTTTCTTGGGAAAGAGCTTCTATTGCTTTCAGTGAAGACATCCTTCATTATCATGTTTTTCTAACCAGGTGTTTTAGAATGCCAAAACTTTTCTCAAAATACGTTTTTTCAAGCACTTGTTTTCATTGACTAAAAAACACACTGAAATTTTTGGCAACAAAAAATAAATAAAAAACAACCTTCTTTTTTCAGTAAAATACTTTTTGAATAAGAAATGTCAGTCGATCTTATGCCTCTTCTTGGGACACCTGGCCCTGAGCCTGCCTCCTTAAGAGCTGATTTACCTATCCACCACTCACCGCTTCCACAAAACCAGCCATTTTCTGCAGCTCGTGATGGGATCACAAGGAAGCTGTCAAGCATCCCTGCGCTGCTGGGAACATGTCGCAGCAGTTCTCACTCACCGTGGTGCCGCCAGACCCAGCCAGGGAATCAGTGAGAGCATCCATAGCTCCATGATGGGGGCAGGTCACCTCTGCTGGGACCCACAGTCACAGGGAGGCAGCTGGTGAAGGGGGAAAGTTCCCCACGCTGACACAGCTGGAAAAATCCCATATGGGGTCCATGCTGCTGGGAAGCTGCCTGCCTGCAGATGGAATGCATGGGGAGATGAGTGGCTAACGGCTATTTCACCGGAGCTTGGTCCTGCCCTCGGTACCATAGCCCTGACATCCTTCTGGTAGGCAGAGGATGAGAGAGGGCAGCCAGACCAGGCCTTTGCTTTAGCTTTGGCTTTTGCTTTAGCTTTGGCTTTTGCTTTAGCTTTAGCTTTATCTGGATCTGCACCTTCCATCACTCACTGAGGCACTCCAGAACAATGCAGACCAGTGCAATCATGGGCAGCAGTGGGCAAGAGCACAGACAAGCTCCATGGAGGCCCCGCAGCTTGTCCCAGTGAGATCATGTTGTTGTTGGCTGCCCCGCATGGCTCTGGCCATGCCACAGGCTGGGGCTGGGGGTCCGTGGCAGCGGGGGCCCTTCACAATCGAAAGCTTCCTGCTGGGGACCCTTCAAGGGCAGCCCTTGTAGCAGATCTAATTATACAAACAATTTTGTTCTGCTTCTCCAAATAAACACAGCGAGGTCTGTGGGACACGGCACGATGGGAAATTAGAAATGAGAACACTTGCTAATGGGCTCCTTAGCTGCAGGGGTAAACAGATTATTTGAAAAGGCTCCGGCTGCCCCTCCAACAGATCCACTCGCGCCTCTCCCCTTTTGCCTCCCCACCTCCTGTCTCTCCCCCCTGTTGCACCAAATATTAACAAAGCTTGCAATTTAATCAGATCTCTGAACTGTGAAAGGAGTCTTCTGTAGATTCGATTTCAAGGTTTTTCCCTGTTAAGATTTGCATTGAGAAAATTAGATTAAAATCCTGCATGTAAAAGGAAAGGGTTGGGGGGGGTGAGCGGAAACAGGCATGGAGGGGAACCAAGGGAGGAGGAGAGGGACTAAGAGGGGTCCTGAAGTCTGGCTGTCAGTGGGTTGAGTGGAGAAGCGACTGGCTATGTAGGGAGATGGGGACCCCCTTCCCTCCCCAGCACCTGAAGACCAGGACTGGGCTGGGACACCCCAGCTGCACCACTCCCCATGTGAGAGCTGCTCTGAGCAAGACCTGGGTTGGGGGAGCCTCCACATAAGTGACTTGATTCAGGCTGGGGTGGGTGACACCAGGATGTCTCCACTGGCATCCAGCTGGTGCTTTGGGTATGGGGAAATACATGTACCGTCAGTCAGCAAGCCCTGGGGATAGCCACAGAGAGATGCGTCACAACCTCACCTCGCAGCAATGCCCCAGAGGTCTGGAGGACATGAGTGTCCTCTCCCAGGCTCTGCCCAGCTCCTCACTGAAGCCACATTGGCTGTGTTCAGGGACAACATGCCTGAAAATGCACCCACACCAAGAGGCTGGTCCATTTGCACAGGACCCTGAATCAAGCCTGGAAGGGTCTGTGTGTGGATAGCAGCACAAAGGGTTTGATCCTGCACTCCAGGTAACCTATAGAGCCTTCACATGCATTTTATCAGGGATTTCCCACAGTTGATAAGCCGTGACCAGCAGCAGTGACATCTTGGAGGCATTTTGGAATACCAGGCACCCATGAAGCTCTGAGGATGAGGAGGGTGTGGGAGCTGGAGCAGGGTTTGTCTTCCAATGAACTGTGTACCCATGCAGCATGAGGCTAGTGTTTGAGTCAAGCTATCTAGCTCAAATGTGTGTCCTGGGACTTGCCAGCGCTACTGCATCCTCGTGCCCGGGATGTTGTGGCTGAGCTGGAGAGACCCCGGTGCAATCCCACAGTGATGCCGGCTCGTGCAGGTTCTCTGTAGCCCTCCCATCGTGTACACACACAAATGGGGTCTATCAACACCCTGTCACCAGAGGAAATCTAATTCGAGCCAGAGTCCCTCAGCGGCGGCTTGGCAGGAACAGGCTGTTGGCCGGGACTTTGTTTTCATTACTACTCCATGTAATTTATAATTGTATCAAAACTGAAGAGCTAATTGCAGTTGCCGTCCTGGTCTGTGCCTGCCCATTGCTGTCCCAGTACCTGACAGCAGTGGGATTCAAGAGGGCTCATCCCATGCTGGGGTGCAGATAGAACATCATGCCTGGGGCAGGGATGGGGTCTCTCTGGGCTTCCTGCCCACCAGGGTTGAATGCGCTTTGGGATCCTGGGGACACACAGACCTTGAGCTGAGGGGGAAGCTCCTGAGATGGGACATTATTCTGCCTGCGTACAAGTTTTTCTCAGCCAAACACACCAGTTCTGCACTTCCTGAATTCATTTTGGCCACCCTGAGATCTTGAAATTAAATTTTCTTTTCTCCTGTTAAGAGCCTTCCTTTGATATTTCAACAATGAAATGTGTCGATTTTTCTCTCCAAAATCCTTCGCTTTTAAAACACCCTTCAATTTCACTTTTCAAAACATAATGCTCCAAAACAAAGCAAATTATTTCCCTGCAAGTGAAATGTAACATTTCATTAAACCTGGATCAATTCCTTCTTCACTTTCTGATTCCCTAAGACTGAGTCTTTTCCAGCGGCAGTTTTCACTGAGGCCCCTCTGCCCTGCCTGAAACATCCCAGCATGAGGAAGCTCCGGGAAGCCAAAGTTATTTGGCATCTCAGGGAATGTGGCTTGCGCCTGGGAAGCCAAGCCCTGAGCATCCAGGTTTGCTGTTGAAAGATGAAGTTGCACACTAAAATCACAGTTCACTGATGGAAGTGACACCCCAGCTCAGGGCTCCTGATGGCAGGACAGTGCCTCAGCAGGGTGCCCACCTCCACAGGCAGCCTCTGTTTGAAGTTTTAAACCTCTTGTCACATAAATTCATTTTTCCCCTCATTTCTTGCCCTTTACTGCAGCTAGTGCATCTCCCCTCATCAATTTTGCAGAGCGTGGGACTACACTGACACAACACATTCACTGCCACGCTGGTGTCATGTCCAAGTTGGTCAGCAGCAACTTGCGGATGGTGCCCTCAGCACCTCTTCATACAGGAGATCCCACTTCTCCCAGGGCTGTTGCACTTCCTGCCTGGTGCAGCTCTCTTTGAGACAGCCCATAGAGGGAAAAAACCTGCCCATGCCATTGTCATTGCTCTTCCCTCATACCCTGGTAGGGCAGGGAACAGCCCCACAGCTCAGGAACCCGCTCCGTGCCAAGGTCCCTCATTCCGTCCCTGGTGCCCAGGCATCGGCTGGAGGGAAGCAGAGGTTGGGTACCACCATCGCACATCACCCAGGGTATTTCTCACAACCCAGAGGGATGGTTTCTGGTCTCATCTGTTGTCCTGCAGCAAACCACTGCCTGAAAGCAGCTGGGGGAAGTGCAGGGTTTCCCGGACACACGTGCTAGCAAAAATCATTGGGGAAAAGAAAGGGGGGCTGATAGAGGGAAAGAAGAGCAGTAGAAGCTGTTAAAGGAAATCCAATCTGCCGACCACACCAGGGCGGGCGGATGGACCCGTCTGCATCTGAGGCTATTGAATCACGGAGCTAAGTGGTTTCCTCTCCACCTCACCGGGGAACGGCTTTTATGTTCCACTGAAAAAGTACCCTGCTCAAACAAGCGGAGACATAATGGGGAGAGCATCCATTAAACAGAAGGAAACGAGGGCATGTTAAGTATGAAATATTCATGGGGGCTCTTGCCAGCTTGTTAATGCATTTGTGTTTGCAAAATACCTCTGGCTCATGAGCAGGGAGGGAGGGATGTGCGGCTGGTCGGAGGGACCCTGGGCACAGGGTGGGCAGGAGGGAGTTGTGGAGAGGGGGGCTGAGAGGGGACAAAGGCAGTTTGTGCCTGGGAGGAGAATGGTTTGCTCATAAAAGACCTGCTCAATATTGCAGAGCCAAATAGGAGCAGGTAGCAGCTTCGCCCAGTGTGACCCATCACCTCACAGGGACCTGTAGCGTTGGGTGCCCTCTGCCCAGCTCAAGCACCAGTCCTGAGGGGCTCAGGCACTGACACCCACACCAAAGACTTCCCAGAATTTCTTCAGCTTCATGTTAGATACAGCATTGTTTCTACAAATCTCACTTCCATATATTTACTGGACATTATGAGATAGCATCAATAATTAAAAATAAACCACAATTGTCAAAATGGGTGAACAAAGTGCATCCAGTGATGAATTACCCTGGCTATGCAAAACGGTATTTGCTCCATAGGTTGCTAAGCCGTGGATTTCATTAACTGGCAATGGGTCTCCCAGTCACTTAGTGTAAATTAGGGAAGCTCTATTGTATTATTCCTATTAGTAATATTAGTAGTATTGCTTTGTAATGCAGTCTCATGGGAGAGTGTCACTAACGTGAGATGCATTCTTGAACAAAGGGCTGGCTGGAAGCAGCACAGTGCCATCAGGAACCAGGGACGGTCCCACCAGGGCCAGCTCTGGCATGTCTCTGAGCACTGAGGGAGATACTGGGATGTGAATCTGCCTCTTCCCAGCTTGGGCAGAGTTTTCAGACAAACATCCTGTCCTCGTTCATTCCACTGCCATCCCTCCAACCCACTCTCTAGAAAGGGACTTAAGCTCCAGCCAAGACTGGGTGGATTATGCTGCTGTGCCAAGGGTGCACACTTTTGCTATCAAACTGGGAACAGAATGGCATCAGCACTCAGCAAAGCCAGTCTCAGCTTCCCAGAGGGCTCTGCCTGCTGGGCACATCCCTGTCATGCCTGGCTGCCCAGTCCTCCTTCCACCTGACTTTGGTGACTGTGTTTGAAGCCGGGCAAATCACCATGTCCCCTGCTCTGCTGCAGGGAGAGGACCTGGTCAGGGGTTTGAGGTCGGAAGGACGCAAAGGAAAGGGACTTTCCATGCAAAAGATGGAGTGCTAATAGACAAGGACAGAAGGAAGAGAGCACAGTTAGATGAAGAACAGGTTTAATGATTGCTATTTTTCACTCCTAATTAATGAAAGCAGGCTTGGGATAGACAAGCAGGAGCGAGGCAGAAAGAAGGATTAAAGTAGTTTTGTCACTGATGTTACTGGAATTGGCTAGTGTCACAGCCCAGCGATGAAGAGGAAGCAACATCCAATGGGCCTGAGCTGAGAGGAGTGTTCTGTGGTGGGAAAAATCACCATGTAATAGAGCTGCGAAAATGTTGTTAGTGTCTCTGCAAAGATCTCTTGCTCAGAGGAAGAGGCTGGGGAAGGAGAGGGTCTCACTGAGGAGCAGGAAGGATAAGGTTCCCCTGGCTAAAAGACAAGGATCGGCAGGCAGAGAGACAGAGGTTTTGCCCAAGATGGGGACAAAGCTTTCTCAGGTGTGAACTTTTCGAACCTCAAGTCCTGGGGAAATGGGACAAAATGTAAAGGGGAAAATGTCAATACAGAGCAGGTTTATGCTGTGCAAATACATTCTTACGTTGGCATTTGGGAAAGGCAATCACAGACTTGGCTGAGGAGGAATTAACAGCAGGGTCAAAGGCAGCTTGGGTTGCACATTTTGTCAGAAATCGTCTCTTTCTGTAATGACCCCCTGATTTACATTGCAGCTTTTGTCTTCTAGCTCTCCACTAGTGGCCAGTCCATCAGAGCCCAATGCCATGCACCAGCAGCATTCCCCAGGCCTGTATGAGGATCACTCTGCCAAAACCCAACTGGAATAAAACCCAGTGATGCAACTGGCCCTGGGGGGGTCCTGAAGGGATGAAAGCATTCCCTCTCCCTGTGGGGGATATGGGTGGTCCAGCTGTGCAGCCTGAGCTGCACCACTCAGGGACCCACAGTCCAGCCCTGAGCATCTCCAGCAGTGCTGGGGGCTCTTTGGGAAACCCAGCCTCGGTCACTGCTCCCAGGCTTGGCCTTTACTTCAGACAGAGCCACATGCTTGGCCCGACATGTAGTTCTGGGCTATTAATCCATCTCCCTGTTGCAAACCTCCCAGGACTTTGTTTTCTGAGGGGGAAGCGAGTTGATTATTTCAAATTGATGTTCAGGGTCATCAGCCAAGCTCCTTCCCACAGACAGTAATTCCAGCCAGCTCCCTGCTCACTCCGTGATCTCAAATCCCATCAGCAGGATGGGGTCATGTTTAGAGCTTTGACATCACCAGGATGGTCTATCCCTGCCCTCCAAGATCTTGTGCAGCTCCCCCCACTACAAATGAAGCTTGCTGGAACATTGATTTTAAATCTCTTTTCCTTTTTGATTCCAAATTTCAGGTCAAATTAGCCACAGCCACCCAGCAGCCGCCGATCTGCTCTGTCGCAGCTCACCTCCTCTACTTGCACAGGTTTATCCCTAGAAAAAGTAAGTTCAGCAACCTCCATGTGTCTGCGGGATTTGTTTCAGCTTTTCCTTGCTCTTCATGGGAAAGAGAGAGATATGAAACATTCTTTCCCATGTTTTTAAGGAAATAATTTCTTTCTCTACTTGAAATGGTCATGCCTTCTGCTCTCGCCTCTATTTTATCCTTCAAATTATGACAGCAATAATAACAAAATTCAGAAGGAACTTCTTACTTGCTGCAGGAATAGTGTTTAGTCGTGCCTAAATGACACACAATGCAAATCATGAAACAAAAACCTCCTTGGTCACTGCCTGGAGAAGACCCAGGCTTTTGGCCTGGGTATTCACTGCAACAGGAAAGCAGGCAGCTGAGCTGCAGCAGTAGCAGCAGGCATAGCAGGAAGTGATGCTTCTCTGTGTATCCCAAAACCAGGGCCAGTCCCAGCAGGGAGAAAGCTGCTTGCAGGTCCCCTTGGTTTAGTAGTGCCAGCGACATGCCTGCCCTGCCAAAAGCAGGGACAAGCTATCCCTGGTGTTAACTGTCTTAGTATAAGTGAAAAGTTCTCCCTTTCAGACTCTTTGCTTGCTCTGGAGGGGAGCATCTGGGCTGGGACCTGCTGTCACAGGGGCCTTTTGAGCAGGAGGTAACCACACACTGTGGCCAGATGTGAATCTGCTCTAATTATCTCTGGCTCATTAGCACCAGGGTAAAGGCAGGGAGGTTCCTCTAGTGAATAGCGCTGCATCAGGAGCTCACTGCAAGGCTTTGCCTCTCCAGATGTCCCTTGTTCTTCCTGAGTTGTGCTTCTCTGGCCACCCCCATCCTGGGGCTCCCCTTGGCAACAGCAGCTTCTTTGCTATGGAGGTGTGAACCAGGACTGGGAGGATGAGGAGCAGGACAGCCCACCTGTGGGATGTGAGGCAGGACTGGTGTAATGGGAGGGCAGCAGAGGACAGGCAGGATGTAGTACCCATGCACCCGGAGTGTCCAGTATGAATAATGATGCTGCATCCAGGCCATCACTGAGCTTGAGTTCCTGTGTGACCCTAGTGTACACCTCCATGGGCTGGACACTTCCTAGCACTCCAGTTACCCACCTCGCCCTGAGACATGTCCCAAGACTTACCCTGTGAGAGGAACCGTGAGGTACATGGACCCTCATGGCTGGACCTCAGACCAGGGAGAGCAGGTCCAAAATGTGCCCTCACAGCTCACACTAGTCCCACTCAGGCCCAGGTTATTCACTGTGGGGTTTATACTTCCTTCTTTCTTCTCCTCCTTTTTCTTTTCTTCCACTGGTATTAAGAGACTAAAAATATCCATGCTTCCCATCTCAGCCGGTAATGTAAAACCAGGTTAACATAGCAGCACTGTCTAACAGCAGCCATCTCATTTGCTCTGAAATCAAATTTATTAAGGCATCAGCCTCTTTTTCTCTTTCTCCCTTCTCTCCTCTCACCACAGCACAGCTTTCCATGCAGCCACGACTGCAGCTCAGCTCTGAGAAGAAAGCAAAAGGTGATGTGAGCTGGAGCAAGGGGCAGCCACTGCAGGGGACTCAGCAGTGTCCCCCCTGGGGAAACCGAGTCTCATCACTTGGGTTGTGCAGGAGAGAGGAATGCCTTAAAACCACGCAACCCTTAGGCTGGGCAGAGGCAGAGGGCGACTGGACCCTCTGAGGGATGGAAAAGGCTGCAAAAGGAACGTGCTGCGTGCTCCGACCACAGGTTGTTACAGACCAGTGGGATCCTTTATAAATAATGAACCAATATTGATTGCCTTTGCCAGTAAACACAGAGTGACCTTTATTAAAAATACAAGAAAAACTCACTTAGGGAAACTCACTGACTTCTTGCTGCAGACAGATTTACACAAAAAAGCTGGTTTGTCCCACCACAGTCAGAAACGTGGTAAGTGAGGCAGGCAAGGGCAGCAAGCCACCGGCACTGCCTGCTCCTGCTAGCAGCTACGGACCCAGGGCAACCTCACCATCCTCTGGCAGAGGTGGAGGACCCACCACTGTCCTGTCAGTGCCCCGGGGAGAGGGTGAAGGTCTCTGGCTGGGGGAACCTGCAGACATGGGGTTGGAACTAGATGATCTTTCCAACTCAAACCATTCTATGATTCTATGACATGAGATACTGGGCCCTGATGCAGTTATTTGGGAAAGATGAGATGCTGAACTCCCCTTCAAAGCATATCACACAATAACCCTCCCAGGCACTTTTGATGTAGTGGTTTGGAGCTGGCCCTTGGACCCTGCAATTTGCCTTAAACTGCCCACTCAGCGCCCAGCGCCCAGCGCCATGCACACTGAACACCACAGCTGGACACTGTTCCGTTAGCCAGTGGCGATGGAGGTGGCTCAAGGCACTGTGTGGAAATCTGGGAATTCACCTCAGAGTTGCCCTCTCTTTGTCTGATCTCTCTGGGGTTTGGTAACAATTAATTATCTGCTATTTAGCAAGATCATTCCTCCTGGACAAGGTTAAACATCCCAGTGCTGCACAACAGCATTCTTATTAGCCAAAAATAAATCTCACTTATTCCCCAGGCAATGCTGCTGCTTTGGATTCTTTGTCCATAGATTAGAGAAAGTCCAAACACTGGCAGGGAGATTAAGAACTCACCCCTTAGCCACCATTTGAGTAGTGAACTACCACTTGGAACCCTCCTGCAGGCAAATTGCTCATGACCCCACAGTGGGTTTTGCCAGGTAGTGGGTTTTGCCAGGTTGTGGTTTGGCTTGCAGTCATTCAGAACCCCCGGGGCTGGTGAGCTTTGCCATGGGTGGCCTTTGAGCACTGAGTGTTGGGGCAGTGTAGCTTGGGATGCAGACGCTGCTCCTGATGCTGGGAGGATGCTGACATGGAGGAGAAGGGGCTGTGGAGCCCCACATGGCTCAGGCTGTCCTTTGTCAGCAGGGGAGTGATCCTGGCTCTGGGCTAAAATAAGCTTCTGAGGTCTAGAGGCTGCACAAAGAAAAACAAGTAGAAATGGCACTGAAAACTCAGATCCCCAGACTTAAAAGCATCTGGTTCTCTTCCCAGAGGATCAGACATGTTCACCGTCTACCAGGTGGTACATCCCAATCGCTCTCTTATTTGGCTGCTTGTGCAAAGTGACTGGGAGATATTTCTGCCTTTGAAAGTTATTTACACACAACACTTTTCCACATGGGAATGTGACCACACGTGCACAAGTCCAGGTATTTCCATGAATAAAAGCATTTTGAGTAAAACATCTGCTTTAAGAGGTGCACGTGGGACGTTGTCTTGGCTGGGCAGCTTTCCCAGTGCTCTTCCACCAGTGCACCTCCTTAGTCACCCATGTGGACATGTGGGCTCCCCAGGAGCCAAGGAAGAGCAAGAGAAAGTCTGCCTCATGCCCTCTGATCCCAGTGAGGACCTACAAAGTGCTCAGGCTACTCTGACACAGGTTGCTGTGGAGCAGTCAGCGCTGTAGCGATGTGCTGGGTTGGGGATGTGCTGGGCTAGGAAAGTACGATGCTAAAAAGCCAGCGTGGACCAGAGCCAAGTGAACAAAGGTTTGATTAATTGCAGTGTGGGTAAGTAGCATTGATCACTAGAGTCTAGGGAAGTACATTACTTACGGCTTTTGAACAAATGCTCTTGAAGCAAATGTGTCTGGCTGCATAGTTGATTTGGGGTTTTATTTTATCTGCTTTTTCCCTCCACTCTTTTTGGAGAGGCAGGACGAGATGCTGAGCATCCGGCCCCTGCACGGTGTGCTTTACAGGTTTCTGGTATGAGAGCATCTCATTTCATACTCTCATTTCCACCTCCCTTATCACCCCCTAGCTCCGAGGAAGAGATGTGCAAGCAAAAGCCACTTTGGTATCATGTTTTGTCCCCAAACTGTCTTTTAGACTCCCCTGGAAGGGTAGCAGATCCTCCACTCCCCCTTTATCTTTCACGTATTCCAGCTGAGCTGAAGCACAGAGCAGAGCAGAGCAGCCTTCCCCAGCATCACCCTCTTGACCAGCACTGTTTTAGAATTAATATTGGCACTGCCCAAGCAACACGGAAACACAAGAGGTATGTGCTGGGGCATGCTCTGAGAGCAGGCTGCGCTGAGTCCTCATGTCCGGCCAGGACTTGGTAGTCGACTGCATTTTCCCTGGGAGGCCAGAGCAGAGGAGCTTTTCCCCAAGCTCTCAGAGGTCCAGCAGCTTGGCAAGAGCTGCAGCATCCTCCATTACAGCCCTAGACAAGGGACCACTCCAGCCCATCCTTGTACCCCAGCCCCACAGTCCTATTGGCAGCAAAACCCACTGCACAGACTATCAATAGTTTATGCCAGCAAGCTGGCTCTGCTCGATGCCACAGCCCAGACTGCCAGGAGAGCCCCAAAAGGGCAAAGGCATCCTCCCACACTGCTGTGGATGGGACAGAGCTCCTTTGGCTGCCTTGCCACCCTGTCCTGCTGCTCACCCAGCCAGGACTGTCAGCTTTGTGCTCACTAATGCTCACTTGTCCCTGCAAAACCCTGCCTGGAGCCAGAGCAATGGTCAGTGAGCTCTCTGCTCCCAACAGCTGGATCCTGCTGCTACCCTGGGAAAGCAGGTCAACCTGCTGGGTGTGGATGTGGCTGCACCAAGCCAAACAGGTCAGGATTTGCAGCAGGTTGTCTGCTGCAGTGAGGCACCACCTAACCCAGGCTGCCCTGAAAACAGCGCTCTGCTCAGTAAGATACTGAAAGCACAGGTTTGGAGGGGGGCCGCGCTTCCTTAAACTCCAGACAGCCTTCAAGTAGCTCCTTCTCTGAATCTGACCACCCAAAAGAAGCATTAGATAAAGGCCAGCGTTGACTCCAGGTCTCCTCCAGGCTTCTTTCCCTGTATGCACTCCTGTAGTGCTGAGGATCAGAAGCTGGGGGGTTTCTAACCAGCGGTGCCTTGGCACAGCTTCCCCAGACAGGCAGCGAGCACACAAAATCCTCAAGTGGCTCTAATATGAAATGTAATTAATTTATAAATGGAAACACATGGCTGCACTGCCTGAGGGAGCAGAGCTCTGCAGCTGACCCAGGTGTCCCAGGACACGGCTCCTGCCCCAGGCGTCCTCAGCTGTGGGTCAGGACTGGGGAGCAGGGACCAGTCCCACAAACAGATCCACACGCGTTCCTTGCTTCTTATTTTAATCCTATTATCTAAGCATCAGATAGAAGATGGGGTTAAGGGCTTGTGGTTTTCTTCCATATATACAAATACAAAATGAAAGGTAGCATGGTTTTAATGATCAACCATTCACTCAATTTGCGCTTGTTTTTCTAGCCAACACACTAAGGAGAGATGATCTTAATAAATACTTAACGACATGATCAGTCTGTTCCCAAAGCAGCTCAGGTGTTTGGGAAGGTGCAGATACATGGGGATGCGTTTGCCTCTTCACCTCTGTGACCCACGCTGCATTGGGGTTTAACATCGGGGTGCTGGAGGGACGATACTTGCATTTTGAGAAGATTTCCCAACTTCACACATTGACTGTCCTCAACTTCCTGCAGAAGTCTCTTGACAGAATGGCACTGACGGAAGAAAAAAGCAACCTTTTTCTCTAGAACCCTCAAAATGTTCCATTTTGGAGCAGTTGAAGCAGATTATGAAAGAAAACAGACTCTCCAATCAGAGCCCAGGCAGGAAGGCTGGAAACGAGCGGATGCAAGCATGAAATGTGATGTGCAGGGGGATGAGATAAACTCCCTATCTTGTTTTGGCCCATTATGGCATATTATTCATCAAAACACTTTGTTGAAATCAGCTAGCTCCGGGTTTTGTTAATTTTCTCTGTTTCAAAGAAATCAGGCTTTGGGGAAAAAAGTGCCAAAAATAGATGTTTAACTAGCTGCAGCCAAGTGGTCCTTGAGTTTAGCCTGTCATCCTGGGTTATTACTTCACTTATATCCCCATGATAATTTGGGAATGGTTTCTCTGAGCCAAGAGGGGAGGGAGGCGGGGAGGGGTGGATAACATACCGCCTTGTTAAAACATTTGGGATATTTTCCTGGATGGCAAGAAGCAGCCAGGATTAAGTCCTTATCCCGTGAGGAGTGTTATTGCAATATGCCTGGGTGAATTCTTTGCACAGACAGAGATGATCTGTGTGTCCTGTGGGAGAGGGTGTCCTGCCCTGCCGCAGAACTGCCAGAGGGAGGAAACCATAGGAGCAAACCTCACTGCCATAGGAGCAAACCTCAGGTGTCTTTGGGTGCCAAGTCCTCCTTGTATGGTGACACAGAGATGCTTTCCAGGTGAGGAGGGCTGGGGTCCCAGCACCGGCCGCTCCCAGGCATTTCAATGTGCAATCAGCAGCAGAGGCAGGTGTGTGATGTTTGAAGGCGCTCTTGATTTTCAAGTACCAGTCACAGGCTTGTTTTGTTTGGGTGAGTTGGGTGATCGCTAGAGTTTCTTAGCAACCCTAATGGGCTGCTGCTTTCCATTCCTGGAATTGCACACGGGAAATGATACCCTGGTGCTCCTGTCAGAGCATCCCTTGCGTGCCTGCCCTGGCAGTAGCACCCATGAGGGTGCATGAGGGGTGTCCTCTTGGGAATGGCATGGGACCCTCTGCCTGCAGTGGCTTGTGGGGTCCCACTATGATCTCCCAACCCCTATCTCCCACTCCTTTTGCTATGTTCAATCTTGGCGTCTGGAGCAAGGCCAGCCAGGCAGGGATGTGCTTTATTTCTCACATACACTTATTTATTTCAATTTTATAAATCAGTCAAAGCCACACTCTCTGCTGTTCACGTTTCTTTACATCAGCCTCAGGGCAAGGAAGGGCAGCCCAGCAGTGCCCTAAAGCAGCTTAGTGGTTTTTACACCACAGTGAAACAGGATGAGACCAGCAGCGAAGGAGATTATAAAGGCCACGCCATGCTCATCTTGGTACAGCTCTGGACTTCAAAGGGTTTGTACAAAATCACATTTTGCTTTTGTATGATTCAACGTCCTTTCAGTAAGATTGTGAAATGAAAGCACCACCCTACAAGCAGCATTTTGAAACAAAAGCATATATGTTGCTTAATCATCTCACACGGTCAGGGTTTCGCTCTTCCCCCATTTAGGACAGTGACTCCAGGCCAGCTGGTTTCATCTTCCATCTTTTATTACTGCCATCATCTCTTTCTCTCCTCAGAGGTCAGCAGAGCTCTGTGCAACAAGCACTGAGGGATGATCTCTAAGGTGAGGGGGAACCAGTCACCCACCTCCCTCTGTACGTGGAGGTAGAGGAGCCACCTCAGGGACCCCAGCAAATCCCTCTGAATATCATGACTCCTCATTGAGCAAATCAAGGCTCATTCCCAAGGCCAGATTTGTGAAATTTAGGAAGATATCGTGTCTTTACCTCTAAGACTTTTCAGCAACAGCAGCAAGTGTGCTGCAACACATGCCATTTCACACATGGTGAATATCACTAAGCCTCTGTGCTGAACCACTCATGTCCCTCGTTAGCTTGCTAGCACTTAGTCACCGACTGATTTCAAAAGGTCCAAAATATCAGGGCTATGAAGCATCACTGGTACAAATTCAGTTTTGCCCCTCTATGTTCTCTCAGCCCAGGGATGCTCTAGTGTCAACCAAATCCGTCAGTGCCACCACAAGAAATCAGCATTTCCAGGCTTAATACAGCAGTGTCGGCTATTTTTGCTCATGAAATCATTGTGGACCCATTTCAGTTGTGACCTCGAGGATAAAGTTGGGATTCCATGGAGGACATGAAAACAACAGTGACGATTTTGGCTGGTTTACTGGGACCCACAGCTATTCCTGATCACAGGAACTGCAGCTGCCAGCCAAGCCTGGATTTGGGGCTGAAACCTTTCCTGCCCAGCAGGTCAGAGGAGCTGGACCAGCACTGGCCAGGGCATGGGCATCGTTCTGGGCTGAGCCTTGGGCACAGTGGCACTTCCCACACCACCCAGGAAAGGGGGTTCCAGCCCCTTCTTTGCAAAAAAAGCATCTGGAGAAGCATAAGAAGAAAGGCGCAACAGGAATATTAGAGGGAAAAGGACAAGCCAAAGGGTGAAAGTGTGGCGGGCAGGACTTCATGGGAGCCGTGCGGGCGCCAAGCCAGCCCCTCCAGATCTTGGCAATGCCTTGATGCACCTTTTTCAGAAACATATGTGTACATGTTGGGAGCGTGGGCAAGGCTGTGGAGGGGGAACTCAGCCAGCCTGCAGCTCTTCTGTCATCTTCTCCTGCTCCCCTCGCAGTGCCGGGCAGCTCCCAAGGGCCGCTGGACGTGACGAACTGGCTGAAGCAGCAACTACGGGATGAAGCCAGCGGTCTGGTTTCAATAAAATCAGCAGATTGTTTCATGGCTGGATGGGAAAGTTGTGAGGCTCCAGGATTTGCTCCTTTGGCAGCTGGATCCTGTTTGTCCATTGCCGTCTCTCTGGACTGCAGCTCCCACCCCGCATCTCTGGAATAGGCTTCCTGGAGAGGCAGTCAATGCCCCACACTTGTCAGGGTTTAAGAGGCATTTGGACAATGCTTGTAATAACATGCTTTAGGTTTTGGTCAGTCCTGAGGTGGTCAGGCAGTTGGGCTGCTGGAGGCTTCCTCCAATTGAAAATGTTCTGTTCTGCTCTGTTCCGCTCCGTTCCACTGCATTCTATCATTGTGCTCATCAGAGCGCAGTGCCTACTGCAGGACCCAGTGTACCCACAGCCCCGACCTACCCTGCAGATGCAAGAGAAGACTGCAAAGCAGAAGATAGTAGTCCAAATTATCATAAAATTCTGCTGCTGATTAGCAGCTTTCTAAGCCTCAGCAAACACAGGCAGATTGGCTGGATGAGAGGGTTTCCAGGGAGAACATGGCTGTCTTCTGGGGCTGCAAGAAGCCTTCAGCTCACGGTGCACCAGCCTCTCAGGGCATCCAGCTGACCCAGCAGGGTGGTTGTGCATCCTCTGCCCCTACCTGCTTCCAAAGAGGGCACATCTGGAAAGCAGTGCAGTTACAAATGGTGGAGAGGGCTGAGCTCTGGCATGAATTCACAGCGGTTGTGGAGTGCAGGAGGCAGATATGAGAGCATCTCCTGACTCCAACGCAGTGTAGTGCTTTGGTATGCAGCTTTGATGGGGATGTTAAGTGTACGCTTAAAGCTGAGCCTGTGCTCCAAGGTGCTGCTCAGCCAGCACCTGGGGTTCATCCAAGCAGAGACAGATGAGCACTTTGAAATACTGGGCAGTTTTCTGCCCAGTAGGTTACCTGTACCACATGTTACAACCTAGGTTCCATGTAGCCTTTCTCTGTACCTTTAAATTCCAAGAGAATTGTGACTTCTAAGGAAAAAACAAGCCTTTAGAGCAGTAAACAGCTGCTCTCCCTCTTTCTATATAAGAGCAATCTTACAAAAACACTAAAAAATTTAACAACCTTATTTTTTTTTGAGGTTGGGGTTTTTTTGTGAAGCAAGGCCATTTCAGGGGTCTGTCAAGCGTACTCGGGAGCAGTGTGACATATCCAGTAATGGCATCACCAATAACCATCTTGGCCTTCCTCTCTAGCTTGGCTTTATTACAGTCCCTAAACTGGCCCAATAGGAATTTCTGCTCCATATTTAAATGAACTTGCAGGCAGTAAAGGAGCATGCATAAAGAAAAGGGTGAGTATTATGTCAGTTTTGTGTGTTGTAACCCCTTTACTTACAGCCCCTATATCTTCTAAGTTCTGGCAGGGGCAGAAGCACTAACTTACTCACTCCCACTGTCTCGATCCCCAAAGTGTGCAGTTAATCCCAACTCCGAGGCTGCAATATCAGCTTTCTGTTCTAGCCAGGACAGAAAAAAACCAGAGCAGGACAGAGCAGCTGCATTTAGCGCCCCATCAGCTAAATTTCAATGAAATCATTTTGATGAATTGTTTAGGAAGGGAAAAAAGCCCCATTAACTGTACATTTGCTGTTAATTAATCGTCTGCTTTTTTTCTCCTCCTGAAACAGCACTTCCGAGCTGTTTCAGGCTCTGCTGTGAGCACAGCATCTTTGATAGGCACAGCAGCAGTGGGTGCTGGGGTGGGTGATCCAGCCAGGCATGAGCTGTGACGCGGGACTGAGTTGCTTCACTATTACCCCAGTGAGAACGATTCCTCTGAGCTCCATGCCCTACTTGGAGAGACAACACCGAAGTCACATCAATGCTTGAGGCATGCTAAAAGCTAATGGCTCCATTCTGCTCCCAAAACCTCTGCGGGGCTACTCCAGCCATCCGGATGCAGCCCCCAGGGCAGCTGCGCAGCATCAGCAGGGCAGGCAAGGCATTCCTCAGCTCCTTGGTTTTATTACTTTTAATAAATTCTCTTTTTGTGTATTTATTTTCTGTACATATCTTGTAAATATCTCTGGAATGTTATTCGAGAGGAATGTTGGCTGATATCCCCCTGAAAACAGATGCCAGAGTTGCTGGGGGACGGGAGCAGAGCAGTCCCCTGCCTCAGGGGTAGTGGGTGCCCCAGCTCCTGGCCAGGGCTTGCAACCAGCAGCAAGCACACACAGCAGGCAACTGCAGTGAAGGAAGTCTTTTCACTCATAAATGAGCAGAGAAGCTCTTACATGATACAATTCCTTGGGCTATCCAGCTTTGTGTGAGCTCAGGCATCTTTCCCCTATTGCAACCTTCCAGGATAAGTCACCCTGTGATGAAAATACCCAGAGGGTGCTGGTGCTGGGCACTCAGTCCTGGCCAGCATTGCAGCTTTCTTCCAAACCCTTCGTGTAATTCTCTGAGTATTTAATTTTACCCCCTGTAATTAATCCATAAACTTTCATTCCAGTTGAATTTGAATTTAGGAGAAACCAAAGGCTGTAAACGTGGTTTCTTTCAACCCGCCTGCATCACCTGGACTCTAGCTCTTCTGCTAGAGAAGGAGACAAAACCTCAGGAACATGGTTTGTGTTTTACTAATTGCTTTCCCTGCTTATTGGAGGGTGCACTGCCAGCTGCAGCACCTCCAAATGGGGCACAGGGCAATAGGAGAGGATCAGATGCCCAAGGGCAGAAGTGCTTGTGAGTCTGCAAGTTTTCCTTTTTTCCAGCTGTGCTGACTCTTCTGACAAGTGCCATCAGCCAGGACCTTGTCCACGGCCATTCTCTGCTGTGGCACAGGCACTAAAATTTGCTTCTTGACCTGGCAGCTACACCACAGGGGACAGAATCCCAAATCTGCCCATGACAAGCAGCTGACCATGGTGGAAGAGCAGCCCCACAGAGCTCGCTGCCTGTAACCCCTCAGCTCCAGATGCAGGAGAAGCTCCTGCTCTCCTTTCCCCCTTCTGCAATACACCGCATTCCCTTGGCCAGTGAGGTCCCCACACGCAGCTCCTGCACCGCCTTGGTGGCACCCACCATCTCAGGGGGCTTGGTCCTTGTTGGGCCAATGCTTAGCAAACACATCCATTCATCATCTCAGCCCAGGACTCCGCTGACCAGCACGTCAAACCCAGAGTGATGCAGGGAAAAAATGAAAGCCAGGCCGGGAACACAGGCTGTGCTTTGTTCTAGGTGCATGCACAAAGGTGGCCACACTCCCAGGTCCCATCCTCCAAGGCTTAAGCAAAACAGAGAGGGAAGGAGCAGCGTGCAGGCAGGGGCTGAGGGGAGGCAGATTGCTCACCTTCAGCAGCGCCTTTCCATTCTTTCTAGTGTTTGGGTTTCCTGCAAATAAGCCCTGGATTTCCTGGGGCATTTTTATTCTTCTCAAACTCCTGTGGCCTCCAGCCCGTGCTGGCAGATCCCTATGCCTGCACAAAATACCACTGCTGTCAGCCAGATCTCCAAGTCTGCGCAGGAATCATTACTGGTTTGGGTCTAAAAGCTTCCTTGGGGGATTTCTTGTCCTTAATTCTCGATGTGCATGCTCAACGCGGGCTTCACCTTTGGGATACCTTTTCTCTGGGTACCCCACAGCAGCCATGAGCTCTGGTGCCAGCAGACGAGAGCGGGCGCATCACCCCAGTCTCAAAGCTAGAAGATGCAGCGCAATGAGCTGCTCCAAACCCCAGGCTCCACATCCCTCTGAGTCACTACCTCAGCCCAGAGGAAGAAGCTAATCTGGGCCTTCACCACCATGCCACATGTTTAATTATCCTGACTAGAAAGAAGAGCCCTACTAACATTTGGTCCAAATTAATGATGGTTTGTTTTGAAATGCAAATAGTTTTTAATCAGAGAGGGAAAGGTGGAAATAGTTTCTACATTTTAATTTTTTTAATGAAGCCATGCATTTGTGAGGGGATTTTTTTTTTAATATATATTTCTTTTAATAAGGAGAATAACTTTTGTGTGGGCTGAATTAGCTCTAAATGAAAGCAAACAAGGCATAATTAGAGACCGGTTCACTTTTCTTCTGCTGCTGCTTTTCCTCTGTAACGGCAGCATTATAATAAGGTGTGCATCTGGGAGGGGAGGGAAAGCACCCAGCCAAGAGCATGCCCAGCTGCAGGGGGCCTGGAGGGGCTGCTGTGGAGGGGGACGACAAGGAGGGAGAGATGCTGCAAAGCACGGATGGAAGCAGGAGCTGGGCAAAGGCCAGGACTCATCCCAGCTGCTTGGAGGCTCCCAGAGTCCCCCCCATTTGGCAGCCCCACCAGCAGTGGTGTCATTCCATGCCCTGTGCCCAGACACCGCTGGCTACTGGAACCTGCTTCTGCCAGGAGGAAGGAGAGAGGCTGTGTTACCAAAGGTGGCTCCACGTGCGAATGTGGAAAGCTCCCATTTGGGAAGTGCAGGAGTTCTTCATTTAAGATGCTGCATTTGTTCTCTATAAAGAGACCTCATTTAACTTTAGGCATGTTTATACATCTAATTAAAAATTGGTCATATTTAATTGATTGCATATATCATTACTGCTGCCTCACTGCATCCGCGAGAACGGTCTAGGAGCAGTCGCCAAACTGCTTCCCCATGCTGTGGCACAGACACAGAACTCTTGCACAGCTCGGACAGTTTCTTTCTGCTTTATCCTCATTTTTCAGCAGTGTTCTCATCCTGCCTGGTGCTCCCTGCCTTTGGAGCTCCCACTACCTGGCTGCGGCATCTGCTGCTGTCCACGGAGCATCCAGGAACAGCAGGAGAGAAGTGTTTGGCCGGGCGCTCTGTGGCTTCTCTGCCATGATCATGCACACACAAAATACCACTCTGGGCTGGTGGTTTCCAAAACCCTAGGGGCTGGGGAGGAGAAAGCCATTTTTAAGGCAAGGTGGAAGCTGGAGAGTCCTCTCCCATGTCCCTACCAACACTGCATCGACGCTGAGCAGGGTGCTCAGGCTGGGTTGGGGCTGTGACACTCCCTATATCCCTTTGCTTGATGCCCCGCACATCCCCTGCTTCCACAAGCTCCGCAGCACATGTCCTGCTGCAGGAACGGGGGGAGCACAGGCAGACAGCAGAAAACACTGCTGGAGGACAGCCACCACCCCAGTCATAGATGGAGAGCCCAAGCCTTGCCTGGCACATGTACAGCTGTCCTTGCCTACCCCACTGTCCTCATAACCCTGGCACTGAGCACTGCAGCAACGATGGGCACTGCATGTCCTCCTCCCCTGTCACACCTCTCCTGGGTAATTGAATCAAACTGTCAGCAGAGAGGGGATGATGATTCAGCTCCTACCAAAGGCTAGACTATTACCTAGCAGCTTAATAATGAAAACTGTCATCATTCCCGCAATAAAGAAAGATAAATAAGTTATTAAATGCAAGAGCCTGCCACCCTCCACGGGCAGGGCACCACGCCAGAGGAATATTAACTTCTGGCCACAGCCTATCAGTTCAGGGATGGAGCGGGATACCCTGAGCACTCAGAGAAACAGCTCTTTCCCCTCTAGCAGGCTTTGAAAGGGCTTCTGCTTGCTTTGTGCCTCAGCCATGTGCTTGGCAAACCAAAAGCCACTGCTCTTTGCTCCTTCTCAAAGGCTGAACAATAAATGCAGTCGCAGAAATGGAGAGCATTGCAGAAGACTGAGCCTGAGGAGGGGCCAGAGTGGGGCCCAAAGATGCACATTACTCATGCCGGTCTGTTGAGCCCTAATATGGAGTGAGGAGTGTGTTAACCAGAGCTGAGCTGAGCAGCTTTGGTGAGACCTTCTACTGCAAGACAACCAAGGGGTGATTGATGCAGTGGTGATGATTGTGCCCCGTGGTGGAGGGACTGGCTCAGCATCCACACCAGACCAGAATGGCTTTCCTCTCCCTGGCTGCGCCTCGACTTCAGTGCCTTTCAATGCATTACAAAATGAAAGGCACATCTAATGTGGAGAGGAAAAGGTGAGAAACAGGAATTAAAGGCATTAAGAAGTGGCCTTTCTTGCCCAGCTGTATTTTACTGGGAAAAAATCCATGTGCTGTTACAGAACCTGCTGGGAATTGGAGGGAGTGAGCCCCAGTGCTGCTCTGGCTGCAGCTGTGTGCTGCAGAGACCCGTAGGTGCTGTTCTGCAGAGCTAGCCATAACAAATGACCTTCATAACACCTTCCCTCTAAAATCCTCCAACTTTCCCACTAATAAACAATGTGGTTGTCTAGGTTGTCCTATCATTTTATCTAAAATTTGCTCCTTCCTTCCCCTCTGAACAATCAAAGCATCTTCTACAGAGCCAGCAGCAATACATTCCACTCTCCTGCCTTCTTCTGGGGGTGAGTCGTCCCCTGGACTTCACCCACTTCCCAAGCTGTGACCCCTTCCCCATTGCTGGTAGCTCTCAGGAGATTCAAAAGGAAAGTATTCGCTGATGTGGCACCTCTCTCTTTGTCTCTGGGTTACCTCAATGCCATTTTTAGCCTCAACACAGCCTCTGGAACCATAGTTTTTAATCACGGTGTTTACACGCACCTTCTGGAGGCTGCTGAAGTGTCCTGACAAGCTTCTTGAAATCAAAGGCTTGGAGCAGCCCCAGGGGCAGGGACCAAAAAGAACCATCACCTGGGCTCCCGCCGGGATCGCCCAGGAAGGGTTGCAGGAACATGCCTGGCGCAGGCGGGTGGGCGCTCGTCCATGCAGCTACCACCCGCCTTCCCACCCAGCCACCCATGGTGGTGCAGGCCCTGGCATGCCGTGCTCCATCCCCACCCCAGCAGCCCAAGCCCACAGACGCCGCCAGAGACCACAGGCAAGTTTCCACCCTTGGCCAGAAAGGAATCCATAAAGTTAGCGAACATCTTAAAAATTAAGCATCTAATGAGCCCCCTCCTGAAGCCAAGGGCTCGGTTCCAGTTTGGCACAGGCTCTGCGTAGTGCCCTTCCCATAACGGCAGACAGCTCTGCTTGGCTTGTCTGCTGAGTCCCATAACACACTCTCTGTGCCTCCTTGGTGGAGACAGAGCAGGTCCAGGGACACTGCCATGGGCTGGATGGCAAATGAAGGCATGAGGACACTGCAGAGAACTGGAGACTTGAGAAAATGTGACCTGTAGAGAGAAGATGTGACCGGAGCCCTCATACTGTGCTTCACTCAGCAGATCCCCTTGCTCTTCACCCCAGAAACATTTCATTCCCTGAACATCCATTTTCATGTCTTGTGCTATCAATGGCTTATGTTTTCTCACACCACTACCTGCGAGAAGGGGTAGCTCCCCCGTAAGGCCATTCTCCTGCACCCTCAGGCTAAAGTTCAGGACTTGTCCATGTTGTAGACACCTTTGTGTCCTGCATCCTCATTGCCGCAGAGCCAGGCCAGCCCCTCTCCGAAATGTGGCAGCAGTAGAACCTGCAGGCAGCACAGAGGTGACCCCAGGGCCTGGCTGAAAGCAGTTTGCACAATGCTTCATAACTCTATGCTTCTCCTGCTCTTAACAGCGCAGCATCCAATGAGCGGACAAAATGACCTCAGATGTACTTGGTCTTGCAGCAGGAGGAGACATCCTTACCAGACCCATAGCAAGGGGATTTCCTTCACGCATCCCTCCTGGGCAAACCTAACTGGGGAGGTTCTTCTGCTTCAGCTGCCCCACTTTTCCCCTGTGTTTGCTCTGGCACTCTTCACCCTGACTCATCCCTCTTGCAGATGTCTGGGTGCTTCACCCACTCCTGCCCTGCTCAACACCAGGCGGAACCCCAGTCCCAGGGTACCTGCTGTCTTAGGCTGCTCCTCTGGAGACTCCTTTCCTACTCCTTCCCTGCTGCTGGCCAGCCTTCTGCCGCTCCCTGCCCTCTACTGCTCTCCTGCCGGCCATAAAAATATATAGAATATAGAACATTATTTTATGATGCACTATAAAAAAAATAAAATCCTGGAACTACAAGACACGTGCCAAACCTCAACAGCACATGCAGGAATGCCTTTGTTCCAGCTGTTGCTAGATTGCCTGAGTTCCTCCCAGCATAGTTTGAAGGCTTTTCAGGACAGGAACCTTGTTTTCTTGATGCATTTTTTCCCAGCATCAGGAAGCAGCAGCAGTCATGGCTATCCATAGCCAGTGAAGCAATCTGTCCTTTACATGCAGCTTGTTGGTGTCCTGTCTCCTGCACCCCTGCCCAGGACTCCCCAGGCCAGAGGCACGCATGAGGACTGAAGTGTGTGTACAGACTGACCCAAAGGTGTGATGAGGACCATGGAGCAGGGCCCTCCCTTTTCACACTGAAGATGCTGTCCACTCCTATTGCTCCTCAGATCTTGTCTCTTCCTTCTATAAGAACCCTCTCCCTCATTCCCCAGGGCAGATCCTCCCCATGAGAGCCTTCCTGCACCCCTCAGTGCAGTGTGGCCTTTGGCCCTTCCCAGGCCACTTCCCAAAACCCTTTGGGAATAGAAGAGCAGTCTGTGTTTCTTATCATGTCCCATGCCAGATGCATAGATCACCTCCATGTCTCAAGGTGCCAGCCCCCCACCTCGCGCTGCCAGCCCCTGGTCCTCGTTTCTCTTCTCCTCCTGAGCTGGTGAAACTTTCTTACAAAACCTGCAAACCAAGCTCCATAAAGCTCCCGATCCATTCTGCAGGTATTTCCTGCTCTGGGTCTTTCAGCAGCATCTGCTGGTTTGAAGTACACTTTTTATTCGTCCTGGGGGCACCATTACTTTCTGCTTTAGCAGTTTTGCCTGCTCTGTAGTCTCTGCCAGGCTCCATCCACAGAAGAGAAAATTGGTGAAAGAATAATAATTATGATTGTTATAAATATATATTTCATTGCCGTGGCCCTTTGTGAATGTGTTCATCACTGATGAGGAGAGCAGAGGGAAGAGCAGGTGATGCTCAGCTCCTAACAGGCTCTGGGTTGCCAATGCTGTGTCCTCCCCAGGCCTGACAAGCAACAGCCCCTCTTTTCCTCATCTTCCTCCTCCTTCTCCTGAGGCACCTAACCCTAACCCAAGTCACCCTCATCTCTTCTCCCTAGAGGGCCTGTAATGTATCAGGGGCAGAAGAATTGGACAGAGGCTGGAGCCCACCAGACATGCCCTGGGGCAGGAATGAGCCACTTCCATGCTTGTCCATCCATTAGGATGGGGTGCAGGGGAGGAAAGAACAACTGAGTTTGGAATACTGGGGGAGAAGGTGTGCAAAGTGGGGCAGGGGGAAACAGTGCATAATCATGTCTTCTGTACTCTTCCTCAGTTTCCCAGCGGATGTCTGGTCTCTTCTAGATGAGTTGAAACGCAGAGGACTGATAATTTCATCTGTAAATGATTCACATCCTCAACCAGCAGCAAGTTCCTCCTCTCATCAGGGATTTATCTGAACACGCAATTTGTGAGTGAGTGTAGAGGATCTTTTCCCTTGTCTTAAAGGGAAATCTTTTCCCCTTCTTCCATGAGCCATGGATGATCACCTTCCCTTCATGTCCAGCCCCTTCAGACAGGGGTTGCTCCCTGGGTGAGTGTCCCAGCCCCTCGCTGCCACTCAACCTTCTCCACTTTCATTTCCTGCTGCAGAAAGCTTCAGGTATTTCCTGCAGCCACTTCAAATTTCCTTGAGGGTTTCTTCATTTCACCCTCAGCAGGACAGCCTGAGAACAAGACAGTAGGAACAGTGCAGAACGGGGTACGAGGGAAGGCTTTGCACTAATCAGCATTTCTCAGCTAATTTTTCCGCTGGCCTTTCCACTCTGAGCAGCCCTCCCTGCCTTGCAGATCAGACTAGATAATTATATACGCTCCCTCCTGGTTTTGAAAATCAGTAAATGCAATTCCATCTGCAGGCAAGTCTAATATTACCTCTGTTAGATCCTCCCCACTCCTGGGCTGCAGCTCCTGCCGGAGGCTGCCCGCTGCCGCCGGGGCTCCAATGGAATGTGCAGAGGGAAGGGGCCCGCGGTGGATACTTATAGCTATAGATGGAAATTCATCTCAGAGGTACTTGCTCTTCTGTAAACTCATTTGCCAGGCCTCTTCCAGAGGAACTGCAGCAGGTTGCTGTGGTTTGCCTTTGCAGCAAAACCAAAGTGCAAGCATTTTGCCCTCAGCTGCTTCTGACCTAGAGAGGTCTTCACTGGAGCTATAGGGCAGCCTTGTTTCACTGAGCACCCCAGCCTGGCCAGCAGCACCCCAAAGCCAGGCAGTGCAGCCAAGGAAGGAGGGGAAGGGATGGTGCCGGGGGAAGCAAGGTGCCTGATGAATGCCAAGGCCAATTTTGGACATTTTCTGGGAGCCTCCTCATGTTCACTTCAGTCAGGAGATAAAGCCATTTCCTGTTCCTCCATGGAGTCACCGGCTCCTTCCCTACCTCCGTGAAGCTCCGGTCAGGGCGCCCTGGGGAGGAGAGCTGGTTGTCTGCACAGCGAGAGCATCCTGCTGTGGCCACCTCCATACTGCACTTGCCAAAAGAGCCTTCCCAAACACCCTGGTAGCTGTCTCCAAATGTAAACAGACATTTCCATGGAAAACCCACAGCTCAGTTCAGACAGCAGGGCAGGGATGTTTGCTGAAAGTCTGTTTTCTGAGCCCAGAGAGAACCCGTGCAGCCCAAAGGGTCTCAGTTTCCCTTGTTTGCACACGAGGAAGCTGTTTCTTATGGTAATTTGTGCTTCAATGAAAGTGAAATAAAATTCACTCTGCCCTTTCCCAGCTGGCGTCATCACCATTTCCCTCTGTTTATCACATCAGAACCATCGCCCTGGCAACCATGGCGCATCCCAGGCAGGGACGTGGCTGCAGGTGGGGTGAGCCCCGGAACAAAGACCCCAATTCCACTGGAATGACTCCAGTGGCACAGACTGGAGAAAGAGAGGGAAGGGGGTGGGAAGTAAATGTGAGATGGGAGCAAAGCGGCTTCCAAAAAGGATGCTCTTGGCATCCGCCAGCACTGAACTCAGGCAGCAACAATGAGTCTGAGCTCTGGAGGTGTCTGCTCCACCAACCTGCACCCATGGGCAGTCCCACTCTAGCTCTGGGTGTCAGAGAATAATGGAGTCAACCAGGTTGGAAAAGACCTTTAAGATCATCCAGTCCAACCTTTATCCCAGGACTGCCAAGGCCACCACTAAACCATGTCACTAAAGGCTTCATCTACACAGTGTGTGAACACTTCCAGGGATGCTGACTCCACCACTGCCCTGGGCAGCCTGTTCCAGGGCCTGAGCACCCTTTCGGTGAATAATTTTTTCCTAATATGTAATTTAAAAGGAAGGAGCCAAGCAGAGAAGCTCAGAAGGGAGGCAGTTTGGGTATGTTTTGGTGACCTGATGCAGGTTCATCTCTGCACCCACTCCTGCTCTCCCATCTCCATGTGCCCATCCTCCCCTTGGGCCTCACTCGCCAAGCCCCGCGTTCACCCCTTTGAAATCAGCCAGGAGCCCATCCACGCTCGGTGGGGTTTGTCTCTTTTCACCCTGTCCCGGTTTGATTTCAGAACTCACTTTCCAAGCAAGGCGAGCCCCGAGTCCCCCTTCCCGAGCGGCGCAGACGGCTCTCTTCCCCATCCCCTGCTGCGGAGCCGCAGCGGAGCCGGATGCCGGCGCGCCCCGCAGGGCCGCGCTCCCGGCTCCCGCGGTGTGCGCCTGCCCCCTCGCGGCAGCAGCCGGCACCCACACCCGGAGCCGCGCCGGGACCCGCGCCCTCCCAAGAGCCGGTGACCTCGGCCTCTGCCGCTACCCACGTCCCAAGGGTGCACCCCCTTTTCCCACGCTGCAGCAGCAGTCGGGAGCCCTAACAGGGCGCTCCTTTGGCTTTGCATCCACTGGTTCCAGCGCCATCAACCCCCGCGGAGGCGTGCGGGTGGTCCTCAAGCTTCCCTCAACACCCCTAGGAAGGTGTCGGCACTGTACAAGGGGTGAGGCGGTGGTGAGGATCCCGGGTGGACACGCCGTTACGGGAAAGCACAGGGCCATGCTCTCCCTACAGCTTGTAAGCAGTGAGAGGGTAACCAGGCAGGGAAAGCAGTCAGCATGGCTTTCTGAAGAGCAAATCATGTCAAACCAAACCGGTGTTTCTTCTTACGACAGAGCAACAGCCTCATGGATAGAGAGAAGCAGGAGTTGTCCTATATTTTGCCTTTCGTGCCTTTTGATGTTGTCTCTGGTGGCACACTTGTAAGCAAGGGGGAGAAGAACTGAAATGATTAGGAACTGGGTGCTCCCTGCATGAAACTTGCGCTAGCAGAGAAGTTACTCAGTGCTCACTGTGAGCATGCACGGAGCAGGATTCCAGAAGGGCTGTCTCTGGGCTCATGCATTCATTAATGGATTGGTTGATAGAATGAGTGCCTATTCTGCATACGTGATGGAGCAAGAAGGACACAGGAACAGGATTTGAATTTGAAATTATCTTAAGAAATAGGAGAAATGGCCTTGGGGGGAAAGTGAAGCACGGTTCAACAAGAGTAGATGAGATGTTCTGCCCTTAGCACTGATCAGATGCACAGAAATGGGAGGAGGACTGGCTGGCAAGGCAGGCTTTGAGGATTGCAGTGGACCTAAGGCTGAGCATGAGCCACTTCATCACCCTGGAAGACAAACATTGCCCTGGGTTCCTAGAGAGCAGCAGCATTTCTGAGCTATGCGGGGTATAGGCTCCCCTCCACTTCACCCTGGAAATATGTCAGGAAGAGCAGTTTGGAGCACAGCAATCTGAGAAAGATGGGGAGAAGGCCAGAGGTGAAGGGTGAGAAGGATCTGAAGGAAATGCTGAACCGCTAGAGGAGATTAACTCAAGGGAGGAGACTGCGGAGGAAACATAATCATCTTAGACACAAGCTTTGGGGGCTCATACCATAATGACATCAGCCCAGGTCCTTTAGCTTTCTGACTTCAGCTATTCATGCCAATGTGGATGAGATGGGTCTGACCTATGGTGGGAACAGAACCAGATCTGGCCTTGGCCGGGCCCAGCCCTGCAGGGAGCTGTCATCTCTGCCTGCCCCTCACCCTGAGAAGCCTGTGAGCACCAGCACCCCACTGCACGCTCCAGAAAGGACACAAAGACTGGCCCAGCAGCCCAGGGAGGGGTTTGCATGCTGGGGTCCCCAGGGGACTCTTGTGCAAGGCACTCAACTGGCACAGTCGGAGAATAAAGATTAAAGAGCCAAGTAAAGTTGCTTTGCCTCTTATCAAAGAGCTGTTGCTCTCCCCTCCACTTGCAATGACTCATGCTCTGCTAGAGCACTTTCCCCAGCCTCATCTGGGATGTATTACAGCCTTGGACCCCACTCCATTTCCTCACAGATGTGGATTCTCCTGGAATGTCTGCCTCCTCCTCCTCCTCCTTTCTAGTGTTTCTGCTTCTCAGGTGTCCCTCGCCCAGTGAACAACGCAGTCCCCAAAGTGGGGCTCCCTTGGCTCATGCCCAGCTCCAGAGATCTGCCTGTAACTTGTGCCCCAGCACTGGCTCTGCTGCCCTGTCACACAGGCTGCAGGCACTGTGTCCCTTCCCTGGATATTTCCCTGGGTGTGAGCTCACACCCCTCAGAGGAAATATAGATGGGATCATGCTGGACCACACTGTCAGCCCACCCAGAGACTGCACCTGCAGAGAGGGGTCTCAGCTCTACCTGGAAGAGGGCGTTCATCCCATGGACAGCAGAGCTGGGGTGGGAAGCCAAACCACCCTGGCAGGAGTAAGCAGCAGCGAGGAAACAGCTTGGGATGTGACAAACCTCAGTCATCATATGAGATATGAAAGGAGAGAGAGCAACTGACCCCAGCTCTGCCCGCAGAGGGCTTGCTGCAGGCACCAGAGCCACCGTCCTCTCCAGAGCCAGTCTAATGCTGACCTGCAGAGAGAAGGGAGAAAGACATTCAGATTCAAGGCAGCGAGCACAGATTCATTGGACCTTCATTACAAACTGCCAGCTGATATTTCAGAGGGGGTGATCACATACCCCTCTGTTTAGTGAGGTTTAATTTAACCATCTCAGAAGCCCATACATCTTTCAGTGCCTGGGACAGTGGTGACTCAAGGAGGCAGCAGAGCTAAATCAGATGCCAAATACTGATTCCTCTGCACATCCTCAGGGACTGACAACTGGAGTTACTCTCATCATCTGTCTTCCCACATACAGCCCCTGGAGAAGATGCACGCTCCTTCAGCTAACAGTGAAGACAGCAAAAGGACAAATGCCTTCGTTTCCAAGCATATGGATTTTCTGTTCAGGTGTTTCGGGAATGCGCTGCATTAGGGGAATGTGGTTTGTTCGTCTCCATAATGGGACATAGCTGCTGCACTTTGCTGTGGTTACAGGTGCCCGTGGGCCCATGGACCCATGCTTCACTGCATGCCAAAGGCAGCTGGACCATCCTCCACATTCACTGCCCAGGGCATCTCTCAGGGAGGGGGGTGTGTGCTTTGAGATCCTGAGAGGCAAAAAATGCATAAATTAGTGTATTTATTGTTCCTTGTGCTCTCACACTTTCAAGCTTAGAGGATGAATGGGCTGGCCAGAACCCTGGGATATATGATAAAAACATATCCTTTCTAGACAAAGCACATCTTCATGGGAACAAGTCCAGTATTAATAAACCATCAACTAGCAGCCAAGTTTGTTGTGTTAACTCAAAAGTAATGAGGTCGCTGGGAATCATCGGGAGTCTGGGATGTGGAGGTAGAGACCAGCTTGGAAAAATGCTAGATTAGGCCAAAACCTGGAACTGAACCCTTTTCTTTTCTCTTTAGGTTCAGAACTGTTTAGCAGTTCATATTCTTCACATTAGTTTTCCATTTCAAGCTTCCAAGAAAATGCAAGGGGAAATCCCAGGTACCGCAGAATCCACCCAAGCCCAGGGGATATAGGAGCTCAGTAGGGACCTGCCCTGAGTCACCAGCAGCATCACCAACTGGCTGGGGCTGGAAGAGGAGGAGACTGGGGCCCCATTCTCCTCACCATTCACCTCTGCAGCATCAGTTCTCAAAGGCTCTTTGTTCCTCAAGGGGCACTCAGTGGGCAGGGCACTTTTGAAATGAAGGAAAAGCATCCATTTGCAGAAGTTTTCCATGTTACAGGTGTTTGGGGATTTTGGGGAAACAGCTCAGTGGAGTGGTGACATCTCAGTCAGATGGGTTCTGACAGAGAAAGGCAGCTACAGTGGGAAAATCCCTCCTCCCCAGCTTTGCATATTCATTTATAACGATGAACAGGCTGATCCAGTGCCCATCCCTATGCTCTGACACCAATTTGCACTTTGAATTACCTTTTTCCCTGCAAAGTCTGGCTCTTCAGACCACCCACAGTATTGTCAGTTTCCTTTTACCCCCCTGCCCAACCTGTATCCCATGGAGCTGCTTCCCTTCATGCATCACCCCAGGGTGCTAAATTCAGCTGGGAGCAAAACCCCAGCTCCAAACACTCCCTTGCTTTGAGGAACTCATCCTCAAATCCAAACAACCCAGTGTAGGCTTCTCTCTGCTTTTTTGTCTCCACACAGTTGTGTCGTTGCTGCATTCTTCCTCAGTTCTTCCCATGCTCCCTATCTGGCAGGTTTTCCACATCTTCCTCCTCCAAGCACCTTTCTTCCTTAGCCCTTAGATATGTGCAAAAGCATCTCTGTTTGCATGGGCATGCCAGGCAAAATAGCATCTCATCTTCCTCCCGTCCTTGCAAGGAGCCACCTCTTGCCCCTTGGCTGTGCCATGAGGGGCAGCCACGAGCTGCATGGGCACTGCTCAGAGTGCCAGCAGCACTCAAGCATCCCAAGGGGCTGGTTCCAGTTCACAAAAGGTGCTGTAAGGGCATTGCCCCCCTGCCCTCTAGCCCCAGTCTTTGTTTCAGAAATGTTCTCTGGCAATCCCAGAGCTGTGGGGGTTAATCCATCTTCTTGTAAGTGAAAACCAAAATGAGAGAAGGAATATATAAGCTCTTCCAAACTGTGAGATGTAGCAAACCCATTGGATTGAGGATTCAGAAATGCCCCACTTGGGCCATCAATGTTTTATTCAGCACTTATTTGCAAGTCTTTGCATTCAAAATTATACTGAAATTACTCTGGTTTCCAGCAATGGTAAAACCAGAGCTTAGGCAGACCTGGAGGAAACTCATCTGCTTCCCAGCCAGATAGGCTCCCATGGCATTTCTGAGAAGAGCAAAGCAATTTCTGCAAAGAACGAGCTGAGAAATGACATATTCACCCTCCTTTGTTTTCACCTCCATCAGCTGAAATCTTCCTCTTCCCTACATCCTAAAAGACCTTTCTTGTTGTAATTAACTTCTCAGGAACAAGTAAGCAACATGACACTGCAAGTTGCTCAGCAGCGGGGCAGCAACCAGACCAACCTGCAGGAAACAGGGACCGTGCTATGGCAAGAGCCCAGGCACGGGGTGATGCTGCTTCCCTCTTCCCAGTGTCTCCCTACTTTTGTGTCCAGCAGGACATAGATTGGCTGTCAGGAGAGGGCAGGAGCCAGCACACACTGACCATGTGGCACACTGGGCCCCCCGCTGCATCCGCTGCCGCCCTGTCCCTGGGGTGTTGTTCATTCCAGGTACACTTTTCATTGAATCTTGATAAATTAAACATATGATCCCATATTATCTGACCCAGCTCTGAAATCTCCCAGGCACAAGTAAGCTCTGCTGTCTCAGCTTTTCATTTATGTGTTTATTTGCTGCCTTTCAGATCACCCAGTTTGCACTGTGCAGCCTCTGATGAATAAATAACCAGTGCCCTTGTAGGCCAGATTGATTAAATGTATTTAATTAATGAGCCCAACTCCCCTTGAGGACTCGCAAAACTAAAACACTGAAACCAGCCTTTTGTATATGACAGCACCAGGATGTATTGATCTGCAGCAATATGAAAGTGGAATAATTTAGTAACTTCATTGATGCCTGAACAAGGACATCCCTGAGGATGGGAAAGGCTGCTGGGGAGTGGGTCACAGGCTCAAACCCCGTCCAGCCTGGTCTTGAACACTTCCAGGGATGGGGTATCTACAGCTTCTCTGGACAACCTGTTCCAGGGCCTCACCACCCTCACAGTGAAGAACTTCTTCCTAATGTCTAATTTAAATTTCTTCCTAATATCAAACCAAAACCCACCTACTTCTAGTTGAAGGCCACTGGCTCGCTCCCAACACGTATTAGGGTACACCTGCCCTGGAAACAGCAGGAAAGAGCAGTTGTCCTCTGAAGGTTAAAAATGAGCAGCTGTGAAGACTAAATAACTAAAAATGAGTGGTTAGAAAGGTGCTTACTGCTTTGCTCAGGTCAGTAAAGAGTGGTCCAGGAGAACAGGCAGCCAGGCTTGCTGTGTGAAAGAAGCACAGAGGCATTGCTGGAAGCCAGGGGAGATGTTGAAGGGAGGCTCGCAGCTCACCTAAAATAACCACAGGAAAAGGAATGGAGGAAAAGCTTTAGCATGGGCTCTCCATGGGAATCGTGCAAAGCAAGGTGTGCCAGGAAGGAGCCACTGAGCCATGTGTGCAAACAAAGTAGTGTGAAGATGAGTGAGGACCAAGGGGAAGGGGAAACATAAGTAGTCCCACTGCAGGGACAGCGCTGGGGTGGCAGCAGAGACTGGGCAAGCACAGAGCTCTCTGTTCCAAAGGCACATATCTGCACCCACAGACACCATCTCCCCAAAGGGGAAAGCCCAGCCTGAGGCAGATCAACACCGCTCCCTGGTACCTGCCTGCTGAGCTTGAAGGATGGCCGCTCTCCAAGCAGCAGGCAGGGAAGGCAGACAGAGCCCCAAACCTCAGACCTGGGGACTCATGGCCCCAGTGTGAGCAAAAAACTCAAAAGCTGCAGTCCAGGCAGGGGCAGCATTGGTCTGAAGGACAGGGCTTACAAGGAGTCAGTGCTGCCTGTGGTTAGTGATGTGGTTCTGGGTCTCATCCTGCCCAGCCCTGGGCACCAGGGAGGGAGGTGGCAGTGGGCAGGAGAAGGAAATGGGTGCAGGAAGTGGTTCTGGCCCTGTGCTTTCCCACTGACAGTGCCTGACCTGCAAAGGCTCCTGAGCAGCCTTTCCGTAATCCACCCCTGAACCTTCTGCGCTAATTTTCCATTAGCAAATACAATGACAAGCAGATGTTAAGGCTCCCCTGGGCCATTCCTCACCAGGCAGGTTGCTGAGCCATCATGATCCAGGGCTCAAAACCTGCTTCTGTGGGAGGCAATGCCCAGCTGCTGCAGGCTGGGGACCAGAGGACCATGGGGGATACTGCAACTGGACCAGGATACTGCAAGGGATGCTTCAGCCAGGGTGGCAGGGCTTTGCCAGGGAGTGAATGACATTCCCCAAGAGGAGACAGCTGGAGTTGCTCCTCGCTGAGGTCAAACCCAGAGGTGTTCGAGAGGAGAAGCTGGGGCAGGGCTGAGAAACCATGCAGGGAAGTGTGCCCAGGGCCAGCCTAAGCGGTGTATATTGAGTACCACGCAGCTTCTGCTCACAGCCATGCACTCAGAGCATTCAAAGGAGCTGCCCTCATACTCCCCAGCTTTCCTTGCCCAAAGGCAGATGGCAGGTCCTGCCTGCATCTCACCCTGCAGAGCTCAGCATCATCCTAGAGAAGATGCCGCATGGGTTTCTTAATTAGCCCATTAAATTATTGTTGCAGCTAATTGAGACCCACACGTTCCCCCTGCAGCTCCCTCCCCACCAGCCATAGCAAGGGCAGGAAGATGCAGCATTATAAAGGATCAGGAGCGTGCACTAATTAGCTGCTGTTGGGATCCAATGCCAAGCGTGCCACGCGTCCTCCGCGCCGCCCCACACAGCCGCTTGCCAGGCTCATCTCGGTGACGATCATCAGGTTTTAATTAGTCTCAAACACGATTCCTGTCACAAACACTCTGCTGGGGGTTGTTTGTTTTAATTTGATCAGGGACGAGCGCAGAGAGGGGGAAGGAGGAAGGTAATTAAATTTGACTAAAAATCTTGGAATGCCATTAAAGCGGATGGCCGTATTTGCATAATCTGCTACCCGCAGTGCCCAAATACTTCCACCAGCTGATTTTGGGTACCATTCCCCCAAGCAGAGCCAAGCCAAGGCTGGAGCCCCGCAGAGCTGGGTGTGTGCAGGGAAGGAAGGTGGCAGATCAGTGGGGAAGGGGAAAAAAGTCCTGGCTTGCTTTCTGCAAGCTGCGGGAGACTGCAGGTGAAGTGAATAAAACACCATCACCTGGGCTAAATGGTGAACGTGCTAAATGGTGATCAGCACCAGGCCACTCCTCCTCTGGAGCCTGGGGCTTGCTGGCAGCACATGCTAGAAAAGGCCCTAGGAGCAGACTGGTGTGAGTGTCACACTTATGAGCAAAGACCTAGGAGCAATATGGTCTTGGGCTGTGAGTAAGACCCTCAGAGAAAAGTGGAGTGACACAGCAGGGTGCCTCTGCATCGCTGACATTAGGGATGCTGAGGTGCCTGGAGATGGATTTCAGTTCCCAGCACAAGGACAACCAAGCAGTAGGTTATTTGGGTTCAGATCAGACTGTATATTTCTCTTCCTTTATGTGGCCTTAACCAACTCCTTTTGCCCTTTGGTGCTTCTGTTTCCCTAGTTGTGTCTCCCTGTTTAACAGAGAAAATACTATTCCTAATTTCCCTGCTTGACTGTCCATAAAGCAATTATCTGATAGTTATTTTTACTCATTGGCAAGTTAGTTCTAATGATGTTTGCTAAACATTCAGTTATTATTGCAAGCGCTGCTTCTGCATGTGGAGTTAGGGCTGTGATTGCTGGAGATGGTTTCTGGGAGAAGCAGGTTTTACAAGCAAGTGCTTTGTTCTGCAGAGATATGGCAGCCAGAGCTGATGTTTGCAATGCTGTTAGGTTTTTCTGGTCGTATAGATAAAATTATTCAGGTGATAAACAGGGGTTTAATGATTGGCAGAATTGGACAGCAAAAACCCTGAGCGGTTTGGGAAGAAGCACAGAAAAGAAGAGGGGTGTTGGGAGAGCAGGGGTAAGGAAAGACATTTCTCCATCCCTGGGATGTGTGTTCACAGCCAAACAGACTCCTCTGGCTGTTTAAAGCAGGAGTAGCTGCCCTGTTGACTGAGGAGCAAAAGCCTCAATATTTACCTGTGACTTTTTCTGCAGTGGTCTGCAGAAGTAAAAAGCGTGTAAGTTTGCAGAATATGGAAGAGGCTGCTGAGTATGACAGCCTAAAGAGCTTTAGCAATTGGTTCCACTGCTCCTCCCAAACCACGGCATAGCCCAGTGTGGTTACAGGCTGCTGCACCCTGTCCTGGTTGGTCACTGGTGAAACTGGTTCTGTTCCTTGCACAGTTCAAACTGTAAATGAGTGGGGTAATTATTTCACTCCAGTATTTATAGCTTTGTTGCCTGTGACCATGTTTCTGCCCTGCTCTGGGAACACCAGTCTGATGGTGGTGGGTTCTTGTGCTTCCTCCTGGATTCAAAGGCAGCCCTCAGGCTTGGGGAACAGCTAGTGGTAGGCAGGCATGCCATGGATAGGAAGGAAAGTCCAGGGCATAGCACCTTTTGAGGTCAGGAAAGAACAGGAGTTATTTACAGGTGAATCACAGCAGCTGCAGGTTGCAGTATTTCATCACAGACCAGCTTTTCAGAGACAGGAGTGATGCCTTCCCTGCTGCCCCTGTTCCTTGGGGGTACTGAATGCTGCCTCTGGTTCTCCCTTTGCAGCTTCATATGAAGCCCTTAATTTCCAATTCTCTGACCCAAAGTTGTTTGTGGAAGCTGTTACCCATTCATATTAGAGAAGCGGACAAGGTGATGTGTGCGTGCACAGACTGTACAGGGGGGAGATTGTGTACAAGTGTGTGCACTGATAATTATTACTGTTTTCTTATAGTTCAGCAGGGAAAGGTTTCTCCTGCCCATTTGCGTGTTACTTGGCAGGATCTCAAGTCTGTGACCTTCTTCTTCCCTGTCCTTTCCTGCTGGCTAATAAATGAGTTTTTTGGAGGAAGGTGTTTTCAAGTTCACTGCTTTTAGCTCCTCTTCACTGTTAATATGGTTGATAATGGGATGAACTTTGTTCAGGTGTATGTTTTACGTTTCAAAGCCCCAGCCAAAGCTGTATTTTCTCTGATTTGCCCTGTTTGTCTCCTTTCTGCCTTGGAGGGCTAGATCTGAGGGTAGAAGAGGAATGCAGAGCCCCACCAAGGTGCTGCCCTACTGGAAGCTGCAGATGGATAATCTGTGTTCTTAAGTGGACTGATCCTCAGGACCCTGCTGCCTGCTGGAACCATTCACTGTCCTATGGGATGTGCAGCAAGCCCTTCTCCAAGCTGGGTACAGTACCCCAGATTGGAGGAGGGGTGTCCATTAAGGGCATGGATGAACTGCTGGTGGGGCAGGGAGCACCACACAAGTTCACAGCACTTCTTCTGTCTGTAAAAGAACACATTCAGCAATAATGTCCTGCAGCTGGAGTTAGGCATTAGAGATGCCTGAATTTCCTTCTTGTCTGTGAACAAGATGATGTCTGTTCAGCAGGGATGCTGAAACCATCCTGCCAGTTGATGTGACTGCTGCTCCAGGTGGGTGGCATTCAGAGAACCACAGTGGGCTGTGCCATTTAAACAGAACCAAAATGCATGCTTCTTTTCCTTCATATCTCGCCAGCACTACCTCATTCCTGCAGGTGTTTTGGTCTGTCTGAAGTCAGTTGTGCAGAAGGACTGTCAGCTCAAGCTGGCATTGCGGATGGTCTGTTCTCCAAAGGTGGGAGCAGAGCCTATGCCTGTCCCTGGCTGGTAGGAGAGGGAGAGAGTGAGATGCTGGGCATCACCAGACATTATACCCACAGACTGATGACTGCTCAGCCACTATTCACCTGTGGTTCAGGTCCAGAGCTACTGCTGGCTCTGGTGTGCTCAGGTTTGGATGGGAAGACCTGCCTGCCCCTTCAGTGGAAGGGTGCGCATGGGCACAAGGGTGAGAAGAGGCTGCTGACTTCAGGAAAGATGGGTCAGCTTCACATCTGCCTCCTTTGCCTCAACCCCGTCCTCCAGAGGCAATTTCTCCAGCTGCTGAGTGTATTTCTCTTGCAACACTGAACCACATCTGTTCTGCTGAGCTCAGCACCCTGCTTCCCGGGCTGGGAGCAAGGTGGCAGGCTGTGACTGCTGTTAGATGGATGAACAAACCCGGTAATGGCCCCAGACTAGCAATATCACCAGAGCAATCAAGCCAGATTGACTGCTGTGACAAAGGCTGATGCTGCCCATGCACCCCTGTTACAGGAGGGGCCGTGGCTGTGGAGGAGGTGAGTGGGTGAGAGAAGGCACAGCGGCACCGTGTCCATGGCACCAGGGCTATGCTGGGGGCAGGAGGAAGATGCTGGGTGCCCTCCTGCAAAGCAAGTAAAAAGATCTTTTTCTATATGTGCACCTGGCTGTGACAAGCTGCATCCCCTCCTGTGCCTCTGCATCAAGGTGGGCACAGTGATGGTAGTGGGACAGTGAGTCCCCAGGACTTGGTCTCTGCTCTCAGTTGCACATCCATCATTGTTTTGTGCTGAGCCTCAGCTGTTTGCTGCAGCTTTTCCACAGCAGTGCTGAGCTGGGAGCAAGAACACATGAATTTGGACCAGGGTGGGGACTGGGGAGCCTGCCTTCAAGCCAAGCTTTCCGGTGCATGGTGTAGGAGGCTGTCAGCAGGGTTGATGCCTTTGCATGCATGGAGCAAGGGCTAGGGAGGGAGGAAGGTGTGGAAAACCTCATCTACAGCAAATAAGGCTTGTAGATTGGGAGGGTGATTAACAATGTAGTGGTAATGAACAGCAGCTGCCTTGCACTTTGCTTGTGTTGCACAAGAGGAGGAGGTTTACTCTTCACTGTTGTGCTTTGGCAGAGGCTTCTCCTCTGCCCTACTCTGCCAGCCCTATGTTTGATTTTATTTTTCCCCCCCCCTTCTGTCTTCCTGTTAGGCACCTAAAGAAAATCTGTTCTCTGCCAAACAATCAGGCACAGGAGTCTGGAGAAGTTGTGAGCATCATCACCTTTGTCCTGCTCTGCCTTGCTTGTGACGAAAGGGGAGAGTGGTGGATGTACAGGTATGCAGTGGTGGGGCCAGGCTGTAGGAGACAGTGCTACCGGCAATAGGCAGCTTGGGAGGAACAGCTTCAGCAAAAGCTGGTTTAATGCGCAGCGGTGCCTGAGGATCACTTCTCTGTGCTGGTCCCAAGTTCCTCAGCCACAAGGGGACAGCACAGGTGTTTGAGGACCTGCATTGCCTCAAGTGGCTGTGGGCTTCTCCTCCCGTCTCAGAAGATGTGACAGACCCTGACTCTTCCTCACATTTACCATAATGTCATTTCCTTTAAGGGGTGTCAGGAGGGAAGTGAGCATGATGTTTGCAGGGTGTCTGTGCTAGCATGGCTGTCGCAGCAATGGGCACAATGCCTGCCTGCTGACGCCTCCCCATCTTCCCCACCAGCCCTGGGGACTAGGGCACAACCTGCTGCTGCTGCAGCTCTTCTATGAAGCTCCTAGTTGAGCTTCCTTCCTCTGTTACTGAGACCAGGTTTAACACAGATCACAAGTGGTCTTGCCTGAACTCTCATTACGGTCTCACTATGCCATGCCTCACTTGCTGGTGGTGGTGGCGACAGTGTGTAGTGACAGGCTTCATGTGGAGATGCCCTCTGTTCCTTGCCTGGAATACTGAGTCCTGTGTATATGAGGCTTTAACAGGCATTATTAAAGACAAAGGCTTTTGGCTCCATCACCTTGAAAAATGCATGCTCAAACTGAAAGTACAGCTAATATCCTTCCCTTCTGTTTATCCTCAAAGGTTCTGTTTGATGTGGGCCATGGTTTTACACACAGAGCTTATAAGTGTATCGCTACAGAAGGGAAACCATAAAGGCCACTTTAGGATGTGGTTCATTCCCCTTCTGCATTTGCAGGAGCAGCTTGGGCAGGTCTGCCACCCCCAGGCTTCCCTCCTCTTGGTTGCTGTGAGACCCATGCAGTTATTTCTTAAAGAGGGCAAACAGAGGATGAGCAGCACACAGAGGGTGCTCTGTGGTGCAAACAAGTCAGAGGACACCTGAGAAACCAAGCAGAGCCCTGAATTCCACAAATGGTTACTAATTTATCTTTATTTCACAGCACAAGAAAGAGCCAACAGACCCTGACTGTGAAGGAATCCAGACTCTGCAGCTCCCTCAGCTGCCCCAGGATGGGTGTCCATGGAAGCTTGCAGGGAGGAAGGGACAGAGCCGGGACAGATGGAGTGCTGAATGCAGGGGCTTCACTGCTGGGAGAGTCCTGCTATCTCCTTACCCCCTCTGGGTCCCCTCCTCTCACTTTTTTCCCCTTCTCCTTCCAGGATGCTGGACAACAGCAGGATTGCCCAGGTTGTCCTGACAACTGCAGGGCTGAAGTTGCTGTATTTCCTGTAAGTGGGAGCAGGGGCAGCCCTCCTGTGTGGTTTGGGAGCCCTCATTGATGAGCAGCATGGGTAGCAGTGCCTGCAGTTTGCGTCACCAACTGTTTTCCTCAAGTCACTGACTGCAAACAGGATCTGATGCTTTCCCCTCTGGGTATCACCACACCAGCTCACCTAGGGCCAAGGGGTTTTTAAGGTCCAGCCATTTCCAAGATGGAAACACAGGGTAAAGAATTTGCTTTAATCACCATGAAAAGAATTTTGTAATCACTGTAAGATGACTTTAACACCTTCTCTGTAGTCCGGAATGCAGATCTGAAACTGGCAGCATCTTGGAGTTGGCATTAGGGGAAAAGTTTTGGCTGTTACAGTGGAAAACCCCATATGTGTGTGAATGCACAGGTGCACGTATATCCTCGCATGCATCTGACTACATTTTTAGCTATATTCCCTGGGCATACACCTGCAATGGCCATGGGCTGTACCCAGGATTTCACTCCTCTGCAAAGCACAGGCAGCACTTAGCACTGTCCCTGGAGGAGGAGCCTTTCAGGCTGTGGTGGGATGGAAGTCCCTTGGCCACACGTTCCCACGTTGCAGCAGCAGCAGCGTGCTCTGCTCAGTGACATGCTCTTTTTATCCCCTGCAGGGTTGTTTGCTTTCTTTTTTAGCAAGCCAAATAAACCAAAACTGTGGCTGTGAAATGCGCAGTGAGGAGCGCTGCTCATAGGCACATGTGGAAGGGCTGGGAAAAACACCAGCAGGAGCTCAGGCTATGTATTAGCCTTTACCGGTTGTCACTCCAGAGTCGCTTGCTGCTGTTTGCATGCACCGTTCTCCTGGTGATGTGCCTGTCACAGCCCGCTGGAGAGCATCTCCTGCAGCCACTAAATGTGCCCTGTATCATTACTTCTATGTCTATCCCAAGGAAGGTGAATGAAGCTTCTCACAGCCTCTTGTGCCAGACCTTTGCCTTGGCTGGTAGCAACTAAACTTGCCCTCTGGCTTCATGCTGCTGGGATGTGCTGGTGCAGCTACAGCCTGGTGGCACCATAAGCATCTTATACATGTCATCCCATCCCATCCCCCCAGGTGAGGCTTCTTGTGAATCCCTGCATGCTCCAGGAGCAGCAGCAGGACCACATCTATGTGCAGGGTTGTGTCCTGGGCAGATGTATAGCACTGTGACCTTGTTCTTTCCTTATTGCCTGCCAACCAGGTTCATGCTCCTTCTGCAGAGATGCTGAAGCTCAGCAGGCTGTGAGTATCCTGGCTGCCTGGGTGGCTGCTGCAAGTGCTGCTCCCACTTCTAGATGGGCTTCTGGAGCAGAGAAAGGGCTGGAATCATCCCACAGCAGATGGGAATGGAGGGAAGCAGGAGGTGAGGGGTCACACTTGGCAGACCCCAAGCACAGTGGGGATGTAGGGGTGAGCCTGGGGAAGCAGCAGTCATGATTGCGTTTCTGTAGGGAGCTGGAAGGGAGCAGAATGCGGGTGGTGGATGGGGCTGTCTTCCAGGGAGGGCTGTGAGTACATCAGGGGTCCGGTGGTGGTCTCTGCTTGCTGGTGTAGACCTGGTTCCACTGCTGGAGGGAGGAGGGGAGAGAGTCAACACTTGGTTGGTCCCCCTATTTCCTGCTGCTCTGGTCCAGGTAAGAGGCTGCTGTCTCACATTTAATGCTTTCAACCCATGTTTGTACACCGCAGTAATAGTGCAGTCAAGTTCATGGATTTTATATGTATTTGTAAGGACCTGATCAGGGGCACCAGAGCCTTTTCCAGGAACTCTTGGCTGGAGAATGGATAACCCTGCTGATGGGCTTATCCCTGTCACTTGCCCATGGGGGCTGCTCAAATTGAATGGGGACCCTCTTGAGGTGAGACACAGAGGCAGGACAGAGTATGGATAAAGCTTCCCACGGTATGTGAGTACCAGAGCTTGCAGCCAATCCAGACCCTTCTGCTGGCATCCCAGCTCCCTAAAAATATCCCTGAGGAAGACCAAAGCTTGTGAGGCTCCACCTACTCCACTCCTGCTTGGAGCGAGCTCCTGCCTCATTCCCACCTGACCTCAGGGCTGAGCTCTTGGCCCTGTGCTCTCGCAGAGCTAACAAAGGATTTGCCTCAAGAATGCACAGGTCTCTTCCAGGGTCTGTTTTTTCTGCATGTGTGCGTAGATACATACACCCCCTTGGGCCCAAGGAGAGTTGGGCATCACACAGCGTTATCCCTGAGCACAAGCCTATCTGCTGCCACAGGGTGATGGTAAGTGAGAAGGAGTGGGAGAGATCCAAGCCACTCTCTCAAAGGATCGCACCCTGTGAAGCTGTGTGCTGAAAGCTGTGGTTGAGTAATGCCATTAGAGGTCTTTTTGCTTGGGTTTAAGATAATGACCAGAGATGTGCGGAGAGGCTGGACACACAGTGCACACGGGTGGAAATGGGATTGTGCAGGCAGCTGTGAGTGCTTCAGCTGCTCTGTGGAAGGAGAAAAAAAAAAAACATTAATGTTCTCCAGATGCACATTTTAAAGTATCTGTAATGAAAGCCAACTGTACATCTTCCTTTCGTAATTGGTCTGTTTGCACCATCAATATGGTACATTTTCTACCTGACTTGCTAATAAGCAATCATTTTCTCTTCTTTTATCTATAATTAAGCAGAAGTGAGCCTCACATGGCAGTTTTGTAGCCATTTTCTAATGTAGAATTCTGCTAAGCTTATATGGGTTGGCTTTCATAAGACTTGAAAAGATTAATCTGAAATAATATGCAGCGGAAAAATGTGAATTCCTGCTAATGTAACTTGAAGGATTTGAATAAGGGATTGATTTTTAAATGTTCGAGAGAATGGTGGGCTGAAAGAAAAGACACTCTCAGTTTTAGCTCTTGATGGTGCTGAATAGTGGCAGATTTAAGAGTGTGGCTGTGGTACATGATCCAAAAGCTTCTGGGCTTTTCCCTCAGCATTGTCCCCTGTGGTGTAAGGAGTTGTTGGGAAGTACTGTGGGGAGAACAGGTGCGCTTCCCACTGCGTTCCAACCGGGGCTACTCTACCACCATCTACCTTGGTAAGGCCACCTCGGGATTTGGGACCCAGGAATGGGGACAGTGTGGGGCAGGATAGGCTTTGCTCTGGGTGCTATGAAAGCCCACTCTGCCTGCATCAGCAGGGTATCTGACCTAATGGGGGGCTGCCATCTCGCTGGGACCCTGTAAGGGAGTGTCAGCACTGCCCTCAGTCCTGGCATAGGGAAGGTCCCTGCTTCAGCCTGGTGCTGTGCCCAGGCTCACCCCAGAGCTGGCCATAGCCACTGGCACCACTGGGCTAGGGCTGGGATCAGGACCAGCCAGGGCTCCTGAGATGTCTCTGCCCTCTCTAGTGATACAAGCAGCAGTTCTGCTGCTATGGGATGCTGATCCTGGCTCACTTGGCTCAGCTGAAGTCTGCTATGCTCAGAGTGAGATTTCTTCCTCTTCAGGCTTGAATCTCGCAGCCTTCGTCACCATCACCTTCACCTATTCTGGCATGCTCTATCCACATCACTGCATTCACAATGGAAGAGCAAGGCATCTGCTCTTGGGAAGCTGCCATCACAAAGCAGTTGTTCTTCATCATCTTCACCAATGCTCTCTGCTGGATACTCACCTTTCATCCTCAAGCTGCAATCCCTGCTGCAAGTGGAAATACCAGGTGAACCTAGAGCCCAGGCAAGGCCTTGAAACAGCCCAGTACGAGCCCCTGAGTGGGGAGCACCTTGATGTAGGGGCATTGCTCTGGGATGCTCATGTGTTGGAGAATCACTAAGCATGAAGATTTCCTCATCAGCCATCAGAGACTGTTAGTACTTTATTAATTACACAGACGGGAAGAGCAGTCCCGATCCAAGTCAAACAATCTGCTGCAGTTGCATATGATACAAAACAACAGTCCCTTAAATACAAAATACATGTCTTTTAAGTGAGCATCACCTGGTGCTGAGCTCTACTGCTGTAGTTATATATTAATATTCCAACTGTACAAGTATTTATAGATAGAAAAAAAAATCCTAAAAATATTAGGAGAAAAATCACTCCCCCAAATGTTAGTTAGTTTTATATATATATAAATTATATATATATATAAACACAGACTAGAGGCCCTGTTATTTGTTTCACCAAAAGAGAGATAGGATGTGTTACATCAAAACTGACACTGGGAATCGCTCCCGTGCGTGGGTCATGTTGCCTTCCAGTTGGAACGATGTCTGGTAACTTGGGTCCCTGCCTGAATGGAGAAACCAGGTCAGCTCCTGGGTGCTGTTAGCTATGGTGGCCAGTTCCTTCATGAAGGAAAGGAAGGGATAGGAAAGGGAACAGTTGCCACTGCAGGGACTAGCAGTAGGGAGATGGCTCAGGACCCAGGAAGGGCATGGGCTCTGCCACCTGTAGCTGCCCAAAAAAGGGTGAGTCCAGGACATCACCAGCTCCCAGCTGCCACCCTACCTTACTGCAGCAGCCAGGATGGGACAGAGCCTGGTGCATGTTTGGCCCATGCTTTGCATGTGTTGTCCCCTTGTTAGCTGGGATGGGCACAGCCCTTCACTATGCTCATGCTGCCCTGGTCAAAGCCTTCAGCTGGTGCTGCTGTGGCTGCTCGGCTTCCTCCTGTGCCTCCTTGTAGTTTGGAGGGGACATTACCCCTTCCCAGCCTGCAGCCAACTACAGGGGAAGCAGTTCTGCTGCTCTAGACATATTCTGTCCTCTCTAAACAGGTAGGTTGGCTTCAAATGATAGACTGGCTTGGAACATAATCCATGCAGCCCCCGTTGAAACCTAGTGCACAAGGGAGGACTTTCAGCTGTGTAAGAGCAAGGCACAGGACTAAAGGGCTTTGTCATCTGCTATGAAATTCAGCACCAAAGGTCCCATAGGTCCTTTCTGCGCTTAACAAGGGCTGGCCCTTGAGGCATACCTCTATACCTCCTCCTAGCACAGCAGCCTCTTCCACTACCAAACAGGTTCTCACAGTGACTCCCTGGCTGTCCCCACCGGGTGACACCACACACACATAACCCATCCCTCGCCGCCCTCCCTTCACTTCCCAACACAGCGCTACGACCTACGGATGCGGCACCATCCTCCCCACTCACTTCTGCTTTGTTCCATACGCCTTCACCCCTGTGGCTGCTCCTGGCTCACAGGGGGGACCCTGCTGCTCACCAGCCCTCGCCATGGATCTGCCACGGCCCCTCTCTTGCCCTCTGCTCACCAACCATTCCTGTGGAGACCATGGGCCACACAGCTTCATCTCTGCTTGAGGGGCGGCTGAAGCAGCAGCAGGACGGTGGGATGGGGAATGCCCAGCACAGGGTAAAAGGATGCTAATAAATATGGGTCTGTGAGCGTGCCAGCCTCTGGCTGCCCTTCCCATGCTCCCCTCTGCGAGCCCCAGCCCGGGTCCACTGGCAAGTCCACATCACAGAAGAGCATCTTTCTGGTGCCTCAGATCTTCGTCTCAGGGCTATTGGGACTCAGGACAGGGAAGGAGTCTCGGATCCTCACCAGCTCCATGGCACAGAGGTGGCCAAAAACCTTGTTGTACCACTCGGGAGAACGGCCCCTGAAGAAGGGAAGAGGCAGGAGGAGATGAGCGGACAGAAGTGCCAAGAAGCAGCACACTGTTTCTTGCCTGGGGACTGGCACTCAGTGTAGCTTCAGTTGTGATCAACCAGGGGACAATGACCAGCACTGCATGACAAAAAAGGCAACCTGCCTCCCTCATGCCCCACCATGCAGCAAAATGGGGGAGGATCTGTGACCAAGCTGGGCTTGCAGCAGCTCAGAGTGATGACCAGACTGTGCCTTTCATCAGCCCACCCTTACACCACTACACCCCAGCACAGCTTACCATAGCAAGAGCACAAATGCTGTGCTTCAGACAGGCCAGGGACCCCATGTTTTCTGCAGAAGGTTTAAGGGACTTGCTGCTACACTCAGAGCCACCAGAGGACCTGCCAGCACTGCAACACCAAGCTGATGGCTCCTTTCCCAGTAATCATCTAGCAGCTAAAAGCTGGTCCAGGGCAGGCACCATGATGCATGAGCTGCCAGGCTGGGCAAGCAGACGGACAAGCAGCTTCTGCACTAGACCACTACCTGTTGCCCCATGAACCTCCCCACCCGCTGATGCAGCAGCAGCAAGGACCCCGTTACCTGAGGTCAGCTCTGCAGATGTGGGTCACCCTGGAGCGGCCCATGGCACTGGGCTCGATGAGGTACTGGGATGTCAGCACGATGGCTTTAACACCTCCCTCCACCGGCAGCTTGTCGTGCTCCACCGAGATGGAGATGAGCAGGCAGGTGCCACGGGGCAGGTCCGTGCACCAGCGTCTGCAGGATAGAGCAGATCAGCTCCTGTCACTGTGAGCCCACTCATGGGTAGCCCCTGCCTGAGCCTCAGGGTCCGCATCAGGAGCCTGCACAGCCCAGAGGGGAGCAGCCAGGACTGGGGCCAGACAGGTTCCACCAAACTGAAACCAAACCCTTCCCTGCCCTCACCGGAGCACCATGCAGTCTCTGTGCGGATGGGGTGCCATGCTGTCCGTGACGTAGTGGTAGACCTCCATGTTCTTGTCCAGGGCTTCCACCACTTTGCTCTGCAGCAAATCCTCATCCCAGAGGTGACGTTCCCGAAGCACCCGGTGCAGCACTGTGGCAGGAGGGGCCTCGATGTCTGTGGAGACCTTCCACAAGCGCAGAGGGTGCCCGTCCCCAACCTGATGGGCCGAGGCAAGGGTTAGGCAGGCTGTGCCATGGGATCCCTACAGTGCTCATCCCCAGACAGCTTCACTGATGGTTTCCACGGCCATGGGGCAGTCCAGTGACATCTGTTGGCTAGTGAGGGATTGGGTGGGACAGGAACTGCTCGGGCTGCTAAAGAGGCACTGGACACAAGGCAGCCAGCTCCCCTGCTAACAACAATGTGATGGGCTCGCTGCTGGGCACAGAGCACCCTCCATCGCAGAGCTGCCCATCTCTCAGTCCCTGCTCTGGCCAGGGAAGGGGTTGCTGATTCCTTCTTGCATAACAGAACAAGCACCAAAGGGTTGGTAGCAGATGCCCCCAAGACTCAGCGTTCATCCTGTGCAGATTTCCCCGCGTGACCCCAAGCCCCCCTCCACACACTGGCTCTTACCTTTTTGCAGGAGAGCTCTGTGTTCAGGGGCCCTGGGGTGCTCAGCCATCCCTTGAATTTCTCTGATGACTCTTTGAGCAGGTTCTGGACACTCTGCTCAAAGAAGGAGTGTAAATCCTTGCTTTTCCCCTGACACACAAAGTCAGTCAGGGGATGGGGGTAAGCGTCTGCTGCCATATAGGAGCTGCTCAGCTGCAGCAAGATGTCGTGGGAGACCTACAAGGCAAGAGCATACAGATCTTCAGAAAGACAGAGAGAACCTATGTGGATTTTGTGAGTGGTGCTCAGCAGCTAGAAAACCGTAACTTCTCATCCCACCAAGGCAGGAAAGGATGGACACAGCCTCCCTGGACATATGTCCTGCAGCTTGCAACCTGCAGTTTCCCACGATGCAGCTGGGCTTTGCTGCCAGGGCTGACTGACCAGTGGCAGCTGCCCTGCTGATGGATGGGTGCCCATCACTGATGCCATAGGACCAGCACCTGCTGGCGAGGACGTATCTCCTGCTGGTAGCATCCTGGAAGGGCAACACTGGGCGGGACATGCCACAGCCACTCACCTGAAAGAGCTTCTTGCAGTCAGTGATCATGTGAGAAAGCCCCTGTGTTGCAGCCATGTTCTCATTGAGGTCCTTCTGGTCAGGCTTCCCCATGGTGCCCCTCTTGTGGATCACCCTGTGGGAATGCAGGCATTGCTGGGACTGGGCTGGCATCCCACTCACCCTATCCTCTCCATTCCTCTGCTTTGTGCCACAGAGCAACAGATCCCTGTTTTGCAAAGCTGGGCTGAGAACATGCATGTTTCCACTACTCGTTACCATAGTCCACTGGTCTCCCATGATGGACAGGGAAGGGACGATGGGGACATGGGGGCTGCAGAAAGGCTGGGGAGGCCAGAGCTAGTCCAACCTTACCTTGGGGAGGTGCTTTCCTTCTTGGACACGTTGAGGTGGAAGATGGAGGGAGCAAGGCACACGGCCAGGTTCCCAGCAGTCATCTGGTTCTCCTCCGCAGAGGAGATGTCGCTCAGGAAGTAGAGGAGGGTCTGCAGCACCTCCCGGTTCTCATCGGGCATGAGGATAACAGCCGCCTGCACCGCCTGCAGCCGCTGCTCCTTTGACACGACTGCGAGCACAGGGCAAAGCTGGTGGTCAGCGAGTCCATGCCTGCAGGCCACCACCTCTGTCCTGATGGACAGAGAAATGCCTCCTCCCTGGGATACCCCAGCTTTCATCCCCAGCCCAGTGCTTACACTGGTAGATCTGCAGGAAGGTTTCCGTCAGCTTGCTGGTGAAGATGGGCTCCGGCAGGTCGCGGAAATACTGCTTCAGCAGGTCAGCTACATCGTATGCCGACTGCCCGTCGTAGCTGACGTGGTCAGGACTGGTTTCATTCATGTGCCGGAGCGCCTGAATCCGGGACTTCACTCCTGACTTCCGGAAAATGCCAACCTGCCGGGGAATAGCAGGTCGGTGCTTGAACACAGAGCAGGCACCATCCCAGCAGGCTCCCATGGGACAAGCAAGGAAAGCCCTTCCCCAGACACCTCACTCCTGCAACCCAGAGGAGGAGCCTGAGTGAGGGATGGCCAAAGAGGCACCAGAGGAGTCCCACGGTCTCACCCTCCCACTTCACCACAGCCAAGTACCACAAAAGGTGAGTGAAAAGGACCCCTGAAGGCCGGGTTTTCCCCCACATCACGCACTGGTGCAGAGCAGCAGGCTCAGAACCACCCCAAAGCCATTGCCAGTGGTCATGGCATCACCTGGTCCAGGCACTGGCTGCGGATGTAGCGCATCGCCTGCTGGATGCTCTGCGGCAGGGGCTGCCCCGTCCGCTGCACGTTGATGATGGGCGGCACCCCGAAGACCATCTTGTCCCTGTAGCTGGGGACTTTACTCCGCTTCATGAACTTGGGCACAGTCCTGCACGGTGGGATAGACAGACATCAGTGCAATGAATGGGTCCCCTGGCACTGCCTGACAAAGGGGAGTAGGACCCCAGGCAGCACAAATACACAGGCTTCTGTCATATAAAAGTGTGTTTAACATAATATATATGTGTTTAACATAAGGCAGCTTCTGAAGAACCTTTTATTGAGCCAAAATGCTTCAATACTTGGCTACAAAACCACTGTCACTCTCTTGTGTTGCTGCAACCTTTTAATACTCCACAAATCCCTGCTGCCTTCCTGGATGCAGATGACTCTGGGATCCAGGTATTAACCTCCAGCTCATGCTTGCAAAGATGCCCATAGCCACACAGAGCAAAATCAGCTTCAGTTTCAGCTTTGTCCCCTCCCTCTCCACCACCTTCACAAACTGAAGCTGTCCTAGGCTGCACGACCTGCGCTGAGAAGCAGCACCCACAGAGCTACACTACATGAGCGTCATCCCAGTCCCCCTCCCCACCAGCTCACCATGTCCAGGCTTGTTTGTGGGGCACGGAGTACTTCTCCATGATGGCGGTGAGACGGAGCAGGGAGCACTTCTGGAGCAGGTTGAGCTGGGCAGAGGACTGGCGGTTGATCTCCAGGGAGGCAGAGTTCAGGCTGGGCCGGTGTGAGTTCTGGAAACTGTGCCAGCGCAGCTTTCTGTGAGAAAAGGCTGGTGGTGAGAGCTGGTGACCCTGGGGAAGAGCCTGCCCTCGTCCCATAGCACCACTGCTTTGAGGGAAGGTGTGGGCACAACAGGGCTGAGCCCAGGGATCCCAACACCAGCCCCAGTGTCACGAATGGTGCTTCCTTGCCCTGGAAGAGGGTGCCAGAGAGAGCAGGACAGACACCTTCTCTTGCCTCAAAGGACTGCTCCCTCCCCCAGGCTCTCCTGAAACAATCAGTGTCCTCCCCTCTTGCACTTCAGGCTCAGTGCACCAACACCCAAGGGCTGTGTTGCACTACAGCTCTGCCAAGAGACCTGAGGAGAGCTCGGTGCTCAGGACGACACACAGCTGCAGGACCACCACTCAAAGGGGACAACTCCAACACCCGCTTTCTCAAGACGAAAGGACTCCCCAAAGAGACAGTGCTCTCTTAGGAGCTGCTAAAACCCTTCCCAAACCCATGTTGTTCTGTCAAGCTGCTCCGGTGCATCCTCAAGCCCAGAAGGGCACAAAGGAGATTTTCAGCTAAGAAAAAAACGTACTCCTCTATACTACTCAGTGCCATAGGCACATGAGCCCAACAGGGGCTAGAAAAGTCACTGAATTCAGCAACGGCTCGAGCTTTCCTAGGGAAAACACAAGGGAGCACGAAGCACACTGGAAACAAGTTCCTCCTCCTCATTTACGCCTGTTATTAGTAAATGAAAAACCGTTTTATAACAGGTCTATGCAGGCAGAGAGGTCGCTGCCTGCGCCCAGCAGGCAGCAGGGCTGGCAGCCACGGCTTGCAGCCACCAGGGTGCACCAGCGACCCACGATGTGCTCCAACAGCATCTCACCCTGCTTGTTCTCCTCTCACGGACATCCCTGCTGCAAAAGCACCTGCGCATGGGAATCGGCTCACAGTGCTCCAGGACCGAGCTTCCCAGGAACGGTGAAGGCGAGAGGGATGCAGCTTTAGCACCAGCCTGTGCTTACCTGCAGGGCCTGGTGAGCGATGCTCCCACCCCCGAGTCCCGGCGCTCCCGCATCTCAATCTCTTCAGCCTCATTGAGGGAGTTGCCTGTGCTATCAAAGTCACTGGCAGAGGTGCCAACATCTGACATGGACCGCTCTTCGAAGTGCAGGTTGGAGGGTTCCCCTCCTGAGTCCGACTCCTCTTCCTCATCTTCCTCCTCGCCCTCTTCCTCCCCCGCCGGGTCGGGGGAGATGGCTTTATACCAGCGCTCCACCTTCTGCTGCAGCCCCCACATGTGCTGTAATATGTCGTCGAGGTTCTCATAGGTCACCTCCCCGTCCTCGTTACAGAAACCCTCGCTGCTGCCGAACTCCGGCACGTTGTCGTACACACTGACCCTGCTGCCCAGGGAGCTGCAGGAGCCACGCCGCCGGCGGCAGGCAAAGCCCCGCGGGGAGGATGAGCCCTCCATGCTGCTGCTGCTGCCCCCCCTGCCACCCCCCACCAGCCCAATGGGTGCATTCCCGGGTTTCCAGTGGGTCAGGGAGGTGCCACCCAAGGGACACAAGCTCTCAATGGAGAGGGATTTGGGGAAGGTGCCTGGCTTGTGGTCCCGGGGGATGTAGACCAGGCAGTCCCCCTGGAATGCCTGCCGGTGCTGGCACTCTCCAGCAGCCCAGTTGCTGCTGGCTGTCACAGCCATTTCGTAGTCCTCCAGGTAGACTCCACTGCGTTTTGGGTCAGAGCTCACCTTGCTCCCACCTGAGCCTAGCACGCGGTTAGTCCTGTACGATACCGAGAAGAAGCGTTTTTTGCCATGGAAAGAGGAAGACATCCCTCTTTTAGAGGAGTTGGCTTTGGTGGCTGCAATGTCCCCATTACTTTTCAGGGAGCCCCATCCTGGTGCAGCCGTGGTGCTGCCATGTGGGGCCACCTTCTCGTCTGGGCTGGCTTTCTCTTTGTCCTTCCTTCGGAGAGACTCAATCCTCTTCAGGAAGCTGCGAGACCGTCGCTTCTTCAGCTTCTCCTTGGAGCCCTCACCACGGCTCGAGGGCTGCTCAGGCAAGGAGCGCTCGCTCAGGCTGTGGCTGGAGGCGGTGATGGTGGTGGTGGCACGGATAGGGGACGAGGGTTCAGGCGGCACGGCCCCAGTGCCCAGCGTGCCGCCTGTGCTGCCGCTGCTGTGCAGGGACACGGCCTCCGGGTTGGTGCTGAGGTCCGTGAGGACGCTCTCGCGGCTGGATGCCAGTCGCATGGCAGAGCTCAGCACCTCAGAGCCCTGGGAGAGGACATCGACGGAGCCTACCCGGGACCACCTCTTGCTGTCCCTCTGAAAAGCCCACCGGTTGCTGATGGCACACAGGTCTTCTTCCTCAGAGTCTTCATTCTGTGTGGTTGAGAAAAGGGGGTGATCAATTGCTTGGAACTGTGGAGGGTCAGCACATTCCCTCACCCCTTTCTCCCAGAACAGGCACCCCAGAAGAGGGCACAGCCACCAGCACACACCTTTAAACCAGTTCTGGTCCAGTTCAGCAGCGGAGGGCTCCAGCAGCCACAGGCATCATTTTGCCATGCCCGAGAACCATGCTGCACGAGGGAAGGGAAGCTGCAGCTTCCAAGCTACCTCTGATGGCTCCCAGGCTGTTGGGACATCCCTGTGAAGCCTCCCCGCAAACCCTTGGCCACACATGATAGTGCAGTGAGGGATGTGGGGCAGAATCCCTTCCCAGACCAAAATCAGGACAGTCAGAACAACTAGGATACGTCCAGAAATTATTTCCATATGAAAAACACCAACCTGGTGTGCATTTTAAGTGTATTATTCATTAAGGGAAATATAAAAGGTTTCGTTATTAATATCCCAATATTAATTGATGTTTGGGACACACAGACTGGTTTCACCCATCCCTCCAGGTCAGGCTTCCTCCTGGAGATGCACTGCTGGGGGGGCTCAGTAGAGACCCTGAGGGCGATGCTGCAGGCTGCAGGCACACCGTCCTGCACAGACCACCACAGGTGTCCCAGCCTGTGGTTTGGCTGCTGTGCCAGCACCTCAGATTGGTGTGGGGACACCAGGCAAACACAGGCATCTGCTAACCCAGCCAGGCATCTGCCGGCCCCTGTCTGTCCTGGGAGACAGTGAAAGGAATGAACAGTGGTGCCATGAGCTCCTGTGTGCCCAGGGGCAGTCCCAGCACACACCCGTATCAGCTCTGAACACAGGGTCGCTGCCCCACCAGGGAGCACACATACTCCTCAGCCCCTTGAGTGCCCAGGACTTACCTGCTTACGCTGAAAGTGAACTTCCAGCTTCATGGAGGCACACGTGTTCAGGGTCATCAGCCTCCTGCAAGAAACCAAGAGGGGTCTGTCCCGGCCCTGGCCGCTGCTGGGGCTGCAGTGCTCGCTTTTCCTTTCTATGCTGCTTCTGTCTGAGAGCCCTTGTTGGGCGCTGTCACCTGTCCCACAGCAACTGCGATTCCAGGGACTGCAGGGACTCGCAGAGCCCGGCACAGCTCCAAGCCTGCTCCAGCCAAGGGGTGAAACTGCTCGAGCGCACAAGTGCACAAGCCCTTGGTTGTGTGCCAGCAGGGATTTTGTGAGCATAGCCATCGGAGGGGCACTCTGCTCCCTCCATGCAGGTACTGGGATGTGCTGGCAGTACCTAAATGCCTGCAGATACTCCAGCACTCCGTGTCTACTCTCCCCTAGCATTGAAGGATGCCCGTCTCCCACTGCTCCAAGCCATTCAGGGGGCGTTTCAGCTCTCTCTGCCTTTTGAGGGCTTGCTTTGGCCATGCCAACAGGCCCTTCACCTTTCTTTAGCCTACAGCTTCAAGTCCTGTTTCTTTCTCTTCACACAAGTGAATGAATCTCTAGTTAATTCACTTTAATTAGCACCTTCATGAAGGCTACTACAAGCACTTCTGTTCCAGGGTGTAACTACGATGTCTGCACAGCGGTAAAACAAACCTCAGGGACGTATTACCAAAAATCTGACTTAATGCCCCTTTTGTAATCCCACTGACCCCCTGACCAACAGCATGGTCCTGAAACATATCCTGTGGCAGGATTAAATGAAGTCTGGCAGAGGGAGCGAGATGGGAAAACACATGTGCTGGGGGGAAGAGAACACATCCAGGGGATTAATTTTGTTGGAAAAGCTGCATTTGCCAGTGTCCATCTAGACCTTTTGTAGGCAAATGCTGCATGAGGCCACCCCAGAGGCAGCTTGGGGGGGCTGGGGACATTCCTGCCTTGTATGGCCCACTCAGCCACACCAGTCCCACGCGTGGCAGGGATGACTTGCTCTCGGCTATTAGCACAAAGCAATCTAGAAGCCAGACAATGACAAAAGGACTTGAAAGCTCAGATAGGGTTAATCAGTCAGAGACTTCTCATTGCCTCTTGCCCAGCTACCACCACCAGCAGGGAAAACCAGGAGCTCACGGGGATCCCCTCCCACCCAGCACAGCAGCCTCTTTGTTGGGAAAACAAATTACAGACCCTTTTCCCATTTTTCTCATTCCCATTTCCCTTTTCCTTCCCCGCTCTGTTGGGGAGCAGCACACGTGGGAGGGACGGCGAGAGGCAGCTCTGGTTTCTCGGCATGGGTAGGATGATGTGGCCCGAAAGCCAAGGCAGGGCTGAGTCACCCACAGCATCAGATGACACACAGCCTGTCAGGACAGACAGACAGCCTTTGGGGTGGGGGCGTCCCTAGTTTCAGGCGTTAGCTGGAATCACTGGGAGAGTTCCACCCCAAACACTGGCTGCCTCCCCACAGCAACACACTCGTGGCATGCCCCAGAGCTATTTTCAGCGCTGCTGCTGGAAGGGGTAGCGTGTCCTGGTGGAAAATGTACAGCAGGGCTGTGTTGCCAAGCACCGGATGACTAACGTCACACGGGCACTTGTGAATGCAGAAACCCTGGGACAGAGCAGTTGTTCCAGGAAGAGGAGGGACCCATCAGCACAGACCTCACCTACACAAATCACAGCGCAAAGCAAGAGCTCCTGAGCCCTGCAGTGAGCACCCACAGCTCCTAACAACCTGTGCCAGGCCTAATTAGCAGCATACGACTTCCATGGAGCCCCTCGCACTGCACCTCTGCTCAGCAAATCCCTCACTGCCTGATGATCAAGTGAAACCTTATCCAAGGACACAACTTCTGATGCAGACACATGGTTTCCAAACTCTATTTTGTTCTCGGAGATGTTATGGAGCACCCCTGCAAAATAAAGCAGCACCTAACACGCTGGGCAGACACAGCTTCCTGCTCAGGGACCACAGCCTGCGAGGCAGCAGGAGTGGGACAGGGAGAACAAGAGCAGTGCCACAGCAAAACTGGGTGCTTCTTTGTGCCTATGTTCAATTTGAGAGTTCAGCTCTGACCAATCCATTTCCAATCAAGTTCTACAGGCTGGAGTTACCCAAGCTTGAAATTAAAACACAGCCTGGAAGCCACACAAAGAGAAGAATTATTCCTGGGAAATGTTTCTGTTCACCAGGAGCTCTGCATGTTCAAAAGAAAACATGCTGTCTTGTTCCCTAGCACCACTCAGAAGCAGCCAGCTCAAAAGACCAACGCATTCAGGCTCCTTACTGCAAAGGGAGTGACGAGCTGCAGTCAGGGTGTGAGGGAGTGTTACCTGCACAGGGATTTGAGGGAGTCCTGGTCCAGGAAGCTGTGGTCCTTCTTCACAGCACTGATGTCAAGAGGGAATAGTGAGTCTGGGGAGGAAAGCGAGAGGAAAATCAGTGGCTATTCCCAAGCCAGCTGCTCTACCAGGCAAAAATGCCAGCAGTGAGCACAGGAGGAAGAGACACCAGGGATGGAGAGATGCGGAAGCAGGAGAGCAGTGAGGGGAAAGGTGTGGGAGGCTCTGAGACATGAGTATGAGTTGGAAGAAGGCAGGAAATGGCCAGAGCATCACACTGCACCGGGAGCTGCCACCCATGACGGCTGTGGCTGCAGGAGGGGAACCATCAGAGGGCGATGGGAACAGCTCTCAGCAGGCAGGATTTGACCCGGGCGCCTGGCAGCCGCTCCTCCCAAAGGACCACTTTTTGCCCACAGCTCCAAGAGGCAGCCAGCAAAGAGCAAGAAGGAAATGGAGCAGGTGTGGAAAGGCCAAGGATGCCCTGGTGCCTTGGGGATGAGCACAAGCCCCAAGTGGGATGGTGGGTGGGATGAGTCAGGCAAAGGAGAGGGATGGAAACAAGCCCCACCAGCACACCTCTGCTCCTAGCTGAGCCTATCTGGAGCCTGTGGTGCACACACTGCAGGGGGGGATAAAGAGCCCTCAGCACCTCATGGTGTTTTTTAGAGAGCACTCACCTCCCTAACTCTGCCCAAGAGACATTCCAGCATTCCATAAGGCAATATATTACACTTGCATTGATCATTGATCAATGACTCCCTTCTCCCATTGATCCCCCAGGGTCAAGAAAGCCTCCCTGCTTCCCTATGGAGGCTTACGAGCTGCTAGAAGGTCCCCAAGGGACCAAAAAGCTGTACTGGTATGGTGGTACAGTAGATCTAGTAGTAGATCATTCAGTCTCCACACACACCTCAAAGGCCATAGGCCAGTTCTCCACAGGCAGATATGCTTGCTAGTCTTGAGCCAGTAGCTGGAGGATGACCCAGATGTAGTCCATGCCATGGGACTTTGGGCAGTGCCCTTTCCAGGTAAGTTAGTTGAGGGCAGCGAGGTGGCCAAACGCCTCCATCCAGCTCCCTGCTTCTCTCCATGCATTCTGAGACAGCACTGCTGGGATCAGCTATGCAGGACCTGGACCATTAACCACAAATGTCTAAGCCCAGCTCTTAATGAAGCTATCAAGTGCAATTACCAAGGGGATGCTGAGCCCTGTCAGCTGGGGAGAAAAACAGAATGAAACTCTCAGAGGATGTGGAAAGTTTTGCTCAGAGAGGCTGGAAACAGGGTTGTTTTATACATAGACTAAAGCACCCACCATCCCGGGCTGTAACACTACTTGGGGCTGACACCTGCGGCTGGGTCTCCCCTGCAGGAACCTGGCCAGTCCTTGCACATGGCCATGCGAGGAGCCTGCCCCCTAAAATAGCAACCAGAAGCAAACAGGCAGCCTGTAAAGCCATCACCACGGGGGCAAGAGCGTGGCTCCCGCGCACGTGTTGTGGGGGGCAGTAGAAGGGCCCGGCTGAACAATAGCCATGGCCACAGCCCCCGGAGACCCGGCTTCCAGCTATTGTCCCAGCCGGCAGGGCTGGCTGCAGCCACCGCTCCTCGCACCAGCCCACCCGGCAGGGACCAGAGTCCCACCATGGGTTTGAAGTGAACACAGCTGAGACCCACAACCCTGAGCCCACCCATGGCAGAGGAGGTGGGAGCTGGACTGTCAGGGGCTGCTCATCCCCTGCACCCTGGGACTAAGGACCCACTCTGCTTCAAGCATGGGTTGCTGTGCACTCAGCAAGTGCAGACCTTGCTGCCAAATAGCGTACTGGGGCAGGACATGTCAATGGGGAGGAAGGGAGGAAATGCTCATCCTCCACATTACCTACCTTGGCTACCTCTGTGCTCACACCCACTGCAAACACTCCCTGAACTACTGAAGAGCCGATGGCTCTCCACAGCCTGCCAGCCCTCAACCTCAGCAGCCACCCTGGGGACTCCTCACAGCCCTGCCCAAAGGGGAAAAGTTCAGGAATGCAGGAAAGTGAACAGTGTGGCTTGCTCTCCAGGCCATGTCCACGTCCAGGGCTGAGAAGTTTTAACACTTGATCATTTAATTAGTAAACAACCCTCTCCGTCCTCCCCCCAGAGCAATATGGGCTCTCCCCACAGCCACCTTTGTTACTTGGTTATAGTACCAAGTATTGGAGATGCAGGATATGAGACCGCGTACAGAGCAGGGACTGGGACCAGCAGCTCTCACCTTCGTAAAGCTGGGCATACTGGGGGAACCCCGCTGCTCGCAGCCAGTCACAAGCTTTCTTGGCTTCAGTTTCTGAAAGAAAGCAAAGAACCAGCCTGAGCATCCTGCCGATGCTCTCCAGAGCAGCAGCAACCTGCTCCTCCCAGCTGCCATGGTGCCCATCCCATGGTTTATGCACACAAAGCAGAGGAAATACCTGGCAGCAGAAAGGAGAGCTGAGGAGCACTAACGGGTCCCAAGGGTCCCGATGCAGAATACAGGGGGGGCTCTGCCCAAGGCAACAGAAGCTGCTCAGCTTCAGCCTTTCCACCAGCACGAGGCACAGAGCAGGAGAGGACCACAGGACACAGTTTAAACCTTTCAATGAAAACATTTAATTTCTGAACCCACCAAACCAAATACAGACCTTTGCCAGGCAAGAGAGGAAGATCTTTGTTTTTAATCATTAGTTCAGAGCTCATCAAAGCTTAGGGCTGGTCACCTCTGCAACCATCCTCCAGAAAAGCTTGCCAAAAAAGCCTTTCCTTCTCCCTCCTCCTTCCCACCACCCCAGACCACCCCGCTTTTTCTTTCAAGCTGGTGTTCATCCTGGCAGGCACCAAACCCTGATGGTTTCCTACGTTCCCCCCTGGCCAGTTCCCATTCCTCACACACGGTTCAGCTATCGCTCAGACAAATCCATCCCACAGCCAGCACTACTTCCTGGGAAATTTCACTGATTTAGAGAACTTGAAGCAAACCAGCCCAAAGCTCACGCAGCCAAAGCAAGCTGCGGCCTGGTGTCAGCAGCCCATCGCTTCCCTGAGATTTATACTTCTGAGGGTGACAAACATTTGACCTCAATTGAAGAAATTGTGACAGCAGCTTCAGAGTCCCACCCATGCCTCTCGGAGGCACCACCCAGCACAGACTGCACTGAGGCCGCATCCAGCCAGAGCAGACGGCAGCGAAACGCCCCAATTTCATCACCATCCACCAACAACCTCAGCTGAGAGCTCTGGCTGCATTTCCAATTACACAGCTACAGCAGAGTTAAAAAAAAGGCTCAAAACAAGCAGTTCAGTTAAGGATAGGACCAAGGCAAAGTCCTGGACCCAAATACTTCAGAAGTTTTGGGAAGATGTTTTGGAATAAGCATCTGCATCTGAGTCCAAACTGCGCAGCTGTTCTTAGCTGTGCCTTGAGCCCAATGCAATCCTGAGGCTGACCCCCTGGCCCTCAACAAGGCTCAAACCCAATAATATCAATGGAAACCTCAATCCTGGAGCTCAGCTGGGTCAGCACAGTCCCCATGGAGAACCACATCCCTCCAGTGCACCTCTGCAGGAGAACACACCCGACTGGGATGACACCAACACTCATGGTCAGGAAGCTCTGAAGAGCTCCTCTGTGACAAGCAGGGTTGAAGGATGGACATCTCCTTCAGCTCCCCCTGCTGACAGACCCTGCCAGACCCCTCCTCCTCCTCTTTCACTCACAATGGGCTCACCGACCATGGGGCTGCAGCCCAGGGCGCCCCAGCCAAGAACAGAAACACCAGCCTCCCCCTAATACTGCCCCATGATGTCCTGACCCCCCGCTGCCCACCACCCCTAGGGAGGGACTGATCTGGCATCTCCCTTAGAGAGGGCAACTGAGGGCAGCCAGAACCAGAGCCGCATGCCGAGCTTACCCTTGATGGCGGAGGGGCTGAACTGGTAGAAGAGCATGGCTGGGGGACGTGCGGGACCCCTGTGACACCCAGCGAGGCCACGGCCACCGCGCCAGGCCGAGGAGCAGCCGGGAGCCAGGGCTGCAGCCGGCAGCAGGATGCTCCCGCGCGGGACTGAGCTCAGCTCCCCATTGCCCCGGTGGAAATGAGGAGTCAGAGCACGACATTTCCTTCCTCTCCACTGCCACCTCCTCCCGGTGCAGAGGCAGCCGGGGGGGGTCGTACCTCCCTCCTCACCCTGTTTTGGAGCTGGGTCCAAGGCTTGGACCGCTGCAGCAAGCCCTGCATCCCCCTGGAGCCCTACGGAGCAGGGACTGAACCCACTGGGGGCAGGGGGCTCTGCCCAGCCCAGGCAGGAGCCCTCCCCATGTCAGCACTGGCACAGAAAAGGTTTCCAAGCGTCCGTGTCCTGGACAGAGCCATCAGCCAGCTTCCTCCTCCCACCGCCCTTCCCATAGACGTGCTTTCCCAGGGAAGCGCAGGAAAGGATGGGCAGGCAATACTCCCACTGAACACACCAATGGGTGGTGAACCACACCAGGGCCATGGCCGGATGCTCTGCATGGGGTCCTCAGCCCTCTCTGCTACCTCCCTGAGAGCTCCATGGCCAGGACAGGGCAATGGGGGACCCAAACCCACACTGAACAGCCAGCAGCACAAGTGCCTGTGTGGAAATCCAGCCTAAGCCCCCAGAGCCATTGCCTGGATACCCTCCACTGCCTCAAGATGGTTAAAGAAGTCACAAGCAGCAGCAATGCAGAGGGCTTTCCAACTGGGAAACCCATATGTCCAACTGGGAAATGTGTATGTCTCCAGGCATACAGATTCTCTGGTGTCTAATAAAGGCTCATTGCATGCTACACCCACCCTCAGCCAGCCCAGGAAGATGGTCTGGACAGCAAACAATTTTCACAAGCTTCTATCAACTGAATAACTTTGAGATCTATAGTTTAAACATGGTGGAAATGATCCCATTCCAGTTGTGCTGTGGGAGGAGCAGGCACGCAGGCGCCGGCAGACAGGCACATAAACATGCACGGAGCCCACGCTTCCCTAAGAAACGAGGATAAATCCCACAAAGCCACCTTCTCACCACACACCAAACCCAAGCTCAGAGGAGCCCAAACATCCCCTGTGCATGGGCAGCCATGGAGCCAGTCTGCAGCGGCATGAGTCGTGTCTGCCAGCCAGAAAGAGGCTCTCATTTTGCCAGTGAAAGTGGAAGCAAAGGATGAAACTCAACATGAAAGTGGAAAAAAAGGGCAAAATTCCCCCAGCCACGTCCCTGCACCGTCACTGAACCGTAAGCCACCAGTGGGGGGGAAGTGAGATCTGCACCGGGTTTGCGGTGGCTCTGACGGGAATGGCTCCTGGCCGTGGGACGTCTGGAGTCTGACATCCCTCCCTCAAATGCTTTTGGGGCTACGTCTACCCCACCCCTGACCTGGAACAGGCGTGGATGGGGAAAAGCCCCGGAGAGGCAATAAAAGCTCTAAAACGAGCGAGCTGGAACACCGGAGGCCAGCGCAGTTACAGGCAGGAAAGCCACTTCCCAGAACCCCGGCTCTGCACTTCTGTTCTAGAGATCAAGGATAAAAAAGGCGAGAAGCGACACACCAGGACCCCAGCTTCTCACAGAGAGCTTCCAAACCCCCCATTAAAAGTCCCACACAGCCAACTAGTGTGAGAAAAGAAACCCACATCATAAAATTGCCCCTGCGTTACCTAATGGAAAGCCGTGATTCCAGCTGCCCGGCAGATGTGGGCGGGAGCTCCCAACCTCCGGCTGCCACAAGGAATGCTTTTTTGTTTCTTTTCTTTTTGGTGTGTTTTCTTTCCATCCCGCCTTAAAATAACCTCGCTTACAGCAGTGACTGAGCAGAAGCGGAGCCCAGCTTCCCTTCCCAGTCTGTAAACAGAAGGAGCTGCCTGCTTTTTACAGAAATGATAGCAAATCCTGACACATCTCCCAAACCCGGGGGTCCGTGACTTCATTGGTTGAAAAAGTGAGGAGCTGAAACAAGTTCCTCATGAGAAACGCATACCCTGCTACTGCTGAAGTTACTGGGGCCAGGGCATTGCCAGTGAAAGAGGAATGAGCTCTGCTTGCAATACAGAGTACTTACAGAAATCAGGGTTGCCTCTCTGCAAGGGGCATCACCCAAACACATCAAAAGCCAAGTCAGCACCTGACTAAAGGCACCTCTGCCCCTCCAGCATGCTTAGGAGAGGCACCCAGAGGAAGCTCCCATGCTCTGCTGGCGCTGGTGCTTGCACTAACCTGGGCTTTCACAGCAGGAGAGGCACGCCAAGTTTTACACCATCCTCCATCCACTCATGGTTTGGCGCACAGCATCCATAAATATCAGTTATCTGCTTCCAGCCCGGCCAGCTCCCAGCACCATCCAGCAAACCGCAGAGATTTCAAAGCCACCAGCATGGACAGGGCACACAGATAGGAATGAGAAATGCCGTTGGACACTCGCCCAGATGCAGCAGGTTTCCATAATTAACCTTCATGCAGTAAATAGGTCTCACAAGTTTGGGGAACTGCTACATCGCCAGCAAGGAATTGTTCAAATGCTTTCACACCTCCAGCCCCAAAATGCCCTGCCTGCTCCCAAGGACATCACTTCCCTGGGACAGTACCATGCAGGGGGTGACAGCCCAGCCACCCTATTCATGCCCCAGATAGCCAATGTATGATGCGGATGAAGGCAAGGGACATCTGAGGGTAAAAACCAGCCTGGAAGTAGCACAGGAACTGCAGGCGAGTGTCCGTGTGGGTACCCCAGCACTGGCACGTACAAACTGTGGACGAAGCCATCTGGCAACCCATGGGGCAAGGAGACCAAAGCCGTTGGGTTCCTGAATACCTCGTGCACCACCCTCATATGTCACCACAAGCTCCTCCACTCGCAGATGCCCTCCAGTAGCTGGCTGTGGCTGATGCTCACAGTGTCCGTGGCACGCTGTGCCCCGGATGGCAGCAAGGCTGGAAACCCCAGCAACCCCTCAGTGTGGACAGCAGAGAGTAAGAAAGGGCCCTGGGATACTGGACAAGTTGCTGCTCTATTGTCCAAGTGAAGTTTCCAGGTAGCAAACCAGGCTTCACTCCAGCGGGGGGCCCCCTGTTTTGGAGCTGGGTCCCCTGCCTTATCTCTGCCCTGCTCACATCTCGGCTCAGCCCCAGGGCTGCATGTAACCACGGTTATCAACTGCAAGCAACAGCTTTGGTTTCCTCTCCTGCAAACGAGCCTAACAGTAGTCTCGTGCCTGTTCTAGTTTGTTCTAAATAAACCAGCTTTTTGCACCCAAAGCAAGTATAACCTTGTGCTTTGCAATGCAGAAACATGACATAAGAGCACAAGGAAGCCCAGGGCAATGACAGAGCTTGGCTGTGCAGCATGCCCTGCCAAGAAGTCGCTTCTCCCTTTCCAGGCTGGACACAGAAGCTGCATCCCATTTGCACAGGGAACAGCACCACGTCCACAAACATGACTTGGAGCAACTTAAAGTCATGTTTGCAACCTTTGCTGTCTTTAATAAAGATTGCAAGATAGCACTGAAGTAACCACATCAGACCCAAATGAATGAGGCTCCACTGTGCCTTTGCAAAATGCAAACACATTTGTTACCTTCTTTACTTTGAAAGGGGAAAACGCTCCTCCTTTCCTTCCTCTGTGACAACAAAGCCTCACAGCCACCTCCAGAGAAGCCAATGCCCATCTCCTGCAGCAGTGAAGGATCTCCTCCTCTCCTCCATGGTGTTACTTTGGACCCAGTAAGGCAGCACTGAACAACTGACACGCATGTGAGCATGGGTGAACCTGTTGCTGGAGGGGAGAAACCAGCGGGGCTGCTGGGGACCGCGTCTGCTGAACACGGCTGCTTCCCACAGGCATCTCTGCCCCTCAGAGTCTTGCAGCACCTTTGGCCACCTTGGGACCCCTCCTTCTGGCCCTCAGCTTCATGCTGCCCCAGGAACACCAGCATGGTGGTACCTCAGGGGTTAAGTGTCCTGCGTTTGAGCACTGCAGCTGCAGAGCAGATGTCTGATGGGAACAAGGGGATGGAAAGGGCACCGATAGGAACAGAAACAAAGGACCAGGAAGGTGAAGACCCTGCTCTGTGTTCCTAGCCTTCCCCACCTGCATTTCTGCAGCTGCTCTGACCCCAAAGGAACAACAGACAGGGCAGGAACCCATCCCCTCCTGTGCTCCGAGAGCCCAGCAGCAAGCGCAGTTTCCATGGCTGAAGAAGGCAATGGCAAAGCAAGCTCAGGGGAGAGAGGGCCTCCAGCTCCAGCCCTCCCTAAGCATCACCCTTAGGAGGTCTGTCAGCGCCAGCATGGCTTCTACCCAGACACAGTCTTGGGGTGAAGTTACTGTCTTCTCTTTGGCAGCAGTTGTGCAATTCAGACATTTACCCTGCTGAGCTGCCTGTATCTCTATGAACGTCCATCTGCATGCACGAGACAGTGAGAAGCTTCCCAATGGAAACACCAGTTAAAAGAAGGTGCTTGCATGATGAAGCGCCCAGCAGGAACAAGCAATGCCGGCAAGAGTGACCTCACTGCAGGTCACTACCCTTTACTAAGTGAAGAACACCACAACACCCAGCACAACCCCAAACAGCTGAAAGAAAGAGATGGCACCCAACCATGGGATGGAAAGGCAGAGCTTTGCAGGTCCATCTGAGCTCCCCCTTCCATGCACTCATGCTCCACCAGCCCTGTGCCTGCAGCCAGCAAGTAACACAGAGAAACGGGCAGCGTGCCCCAGACACAATTGCTGTGGGCACAAAGAGCACTGAATGTACGTCGGCGTACGTTACATGAACTTTCAGTGCTCCGGTGGCTGTGGTGGCATGGTGCTCTCATTTCTGCTACTGGAAACCCAGAAGAGAAGCGTCGAGAAGCAAGGTGCAAGCAGCTGCTCAGATGCTGAAGAAAATTAATCCGTCTTGCCCACCCTGTATCCCACCCTTTCTAAAGCTGCACTGCTGTTTTCCTGTTGATCATCCCCTGGATCTCACACACACACTTTGGACTAGCAGACGCCGTCCCGCTGGGCCAGCCCAAGCTCTCCACCTGATTGCCCTGGTAGCGCCAGGGCTCAGCATTCACCATCTGCCAATGACACAGATCAAAACCACAACTCCCTCACTAGGAGGGATGACACTGTGCATTTCTTTACATGGACAGCAACAGGAGCCCATTTTCCTGTTGGCGGGAAGAGCATTAGGCCCAGTACCAACAAAGTGATGCCCCCTTAGCCTATCCCCACTTCCAGCACATTGCAAGGTTGAAGCCCAGAGAGCTGCATTCCAGCGCTGCTTCTGCCACAGCACTTACACCACATGCAATGCAAGACCCAACACAAATCATCACTGAAGGCCAAAGAATGTCAAAGGAAATGACAATAGTTTTGATAAAAAGCCAGAATCAGCAGCAGCTCTCATCTTTGCAGAGAGCTCTTAATTCCATAAACCAACACTTGTGGCTGACACATTCACATCTCCAGTCAATGCAACCAGCTGCAGTTTGTCTCCTGCACTACATGCTACATGCTTAGGAGCTACCCTCAGTTGCTACTTTTAAATCTAGACTTGCTTAAATAATGAATTGCTTAACACATAAGGGAATTTCCTCCTATGTTTATGCATTTACTTAGAATACACACAGGTGTATGTCACCAGAGGAAGTCCATGGGGCAGCACTTCCTTGCAATCTTTCTGCAGGTTTTTCCATGTTGTACAGAATTAAAACCCCATCCAATTCCAGGATGGCACACTGGCATTTGCTTTGGTCAGGCTCTGACTTGGTCCCTGCATCTGCAGCTGGTCAGGGGAGCTGTGTGAGCAAAGGTGCTCGGCACTTCTGCACTGACACCTACACACACTCACCATCAAACGTGAAAATCCCATCCCATGTCAGAAAGACCTGTAAAACTCTGGTTTTTCACACCGCAAAGTCCTGCATGTGCAGGTGACCACAATACCTGCAAACAGCACACTGAAGGCACATTTGTAGAACAGCCCTTGTGCTCTGCACAGAGCCTCCTCCCCGATGGGGACATCTCCCAGCAGTCCTTCAGGAGATAACAACAAATCAAGGCATAAAACAACAACAAAAGGCCCCAAACCTACGTTTTAAAAAACAACAGAGTAACATTTCTCCCGCAAACACAGGTCCAGGTACACTGGGGCAGGACTTGCACCCTGCCCATGGAATCTCTCCCACCACTGAAGGGCTCAGCATGAAGCCACACGTCCCCTCTGCTGCACCCACCAGCACTGCTCCCACACTGCTCACAGAGCAGCAGCCAGAAGCCCCTGGGGAACATTGTCTTCCTCATCCAGCAGTTTGCCCTTCACAGCCCTGAAGCTCCCTCCCCTCCTCCCCATGCCCTCCTTTCCTCTCAGTTATAACGCTTTTAAGTAAATCAGCATCGGCAGGCAATGCCACATCCTGGGCATGGTTGGCACCAGCATCACCGCTCTCCGTGACTCCCCATCAGTGCCAGCTGCCACTCCAGCTGCCCCTGCTGCCTGGCAGGAGGCAGGGGTCAGGCTCATGGAAAGGCATTTTGGCTTGGGCTCAGGAAACAACTGAAGATTAGGAGGAGCTGGCATGCTGCACTGCTGCCGCGCTTTCATCAGCTTGGCTGACTCTGTGAGAAATAAGCCCAAATATTAAAAAGGCTGCAGATCTCTTACACCTTCTGCATCTTAAGTGCGGAGCAGAGGGGCTTGAAAGAAAAGCCACACACAATGCGACTGAACCCAGCCTGTACTTTGTGGCATCCATTTCCCTTCTCCTTCCTACCACGCACAGCCGCACCCTCAATATCAGCAGCGCTATACTGCACCAGGGGCTCAGGGCTCACAGCGTGCCCCGCTGCAGCCCCTCTCCAAGCAGGCAATGCTTCTGTCAGGGCAGGAGCTACAGATCATTGCAAGGAAGTAAAAACAAAGGTAAAGGAAAACCTGGTGTTTTGCAAGAAAAGTAGAAAAAAACGTAACGACAAAACAAATTGCGCGCTGCAACCCTTCCTTCGCCCTGCTGCACGAGAGCCAAAGCAAGCTGAGCGTGCTGCAAAGGAAACGCCGCGTTCAAGAAATCCCCAACAAGAATAAAAAAGACATTTTACAGACTTCCCCATCTCCCCCGAGAACGCGCTCGCTGGCTGAAGCCTCCTGACCCAAGCACAAAGCTGGGACACGAGCAGACTCACCATGGCAGAAGCTGTTAATCCTGGCTTTGTTCATTGGAAAATGTGGATTAAATGCAGAGAGAAATATCAGCATGACAACTGCCCTCCTCGATCCCCCACCCCAAGCACCATCCACGGAGGCGAGAGCACTCCTGGCCAAAGACCTTCCCACAGGCAGTCAGCCGGAGATCTCTGATCGTTCCGTGCAGGCTGGCTGTACCCAGCGAATCAAACCTGCCCTCTCTGACCCTGCCCGCAGGGACAACCATCTAGCTTCTCGCCCGCAGCAAACAGGACATCCCCGGCCGTGCAAAGGGCTGAACTGTCGGAACAGCGGGGCTGGAAGCTGGTGGGGAGCGCGGGAGGAAGCCCGAGAGCGCACAAGCACGCAGGCACGCTGCTTAACTGTTTCCAGCTCTCCGTAAGCCCTGCCCGAGCGGCGGGATGGGATTGAGTCCCCCCCCATCCTGAGCGGCTGTGCCTGTGGTTGGGGCATTCCCGTCCTTGTCCTGGCCCGTGGCTTGCCCCGGCCGCCACCAGGATGCCAATTCCAACCAGGTGGGGCTGTGGCTTTCAACTAACTGGAAGTGGGAAAATTAGGCGCTGAAATGCTCAAGTGTGAAACTTCCCGCAGGGCTGCATTTTGCTGGCACAAGGAGCTGGAAGCGGGACCAACTGGGAGGGGAGCGATGGATACCACCAAAACCCCCTTTCTCATCCCATCAGATGTTGACTAGTCAAAGCAGTGACTATAAACCTCAGCTCAGGGCTCCTGTTGGTTGGCTGTTTGTGGAGTGCAGAGCTGACACCAATCACAGCACACGTGAATGCAGCCTTTCCCATGCACAGGAGATGGCAGGCTGGGAAAGCAAAGGCTGATCCAACACGAATTTCTCAGCGCCTCAAAACACCGAAGAGGACCAAAAAAAAGCTTTGGAAGATGGTTCAGGGACAGTAACATGAACATCTGTTATCCCAGATGTCTAGACTTGGGTGCCTGATTTTCTACTAATTCATGCTTTTTCTACTTTCTAATGAATACTAATTCTAATTAATTAGTAGAAAGTAGAATCAGTGCTTTGCCTTGCCCAGGGAGTGCTCCTTCCCTCCATGCAGGCAGGATTCATCTGACCTTTTCAGGCAGACCAAAGCAGAGGGAAACAGCACTGTCCAAGTGAAAAGGTTCTGGCTGACATGGGATTAATCTCTGTAATGAAAAGCACATTATCTGCAACAGCACTTCCGTGAGTCGGTGCTTTTTGGCATAAATAGCTTACAGAATGAGCTGTGAGATCCCCTCAGCTGAGAGGGACCTGGCAGGGGAGATCCTAGGTCCAAAGTGCAGGAGGGGACAGCTGAAAGAAGAGGGCTGGTAAATACATCTGCGAGCAAACCTTGGAGAGGAGCAGCCTGAAAACACCCGCACGCATGACAGCAAGGGTGCTCCTTGCAGATGGGAACCGTCTCAGCGGCCATCCGCGTTACCAGCCACCATGTGCACCATTTCCACCAACACAGGAGGAGTCAAGAGCCACTTCCAAATGTGATCTCACATCCTAGCAATGCAGGGAAGTGCCGGGCCTCAGAGACAACAGTGCTGCTGCCCAGCAGCATGCTTCAACTGAGGGTGCCTTGATGGCTGCCCGGTCCAGCTCACAACACACACTCCACTAAAGCATAGGAGGTTAATAAAATCCCTGAACCCGGTCTTTGATCCTCACGGGACTGAAAGAATCCACTCCCCTTGCAAAAAGGCTGAAAGCCAGCAGTGGATTTAGCCAACTGATAACAAATAATAACCACCACTGTATTTTACAGTGAAAAGGACCTTTCTGTGCACACATGGCAGCAGACACCAAACCCAGGTGATGGTGCAGGTGGCTGCTGGAGGTGCTGGTGGGTGAGGCTGGCTCTCCAAAGGGACATGTGTTACCTATGCCCATGGCAGCACTGGGACCAGGTCACCCAGAAGTGTGCAGGGAGGCACAGGTGGGTGCCATACACAAGTCCTGCCCACCGCAACAGGGATTTTGGTCCAGTTCCCCTCAGGAAAAGCCTCTTCCACCACTCTCCCTGGCCAGGCCTTCCTGTCATTAATGCTACCGTGGCGCCACAGAAGGAAACCAGACTGTAATTTCCAGCTGCAGCAAAAGAGCAGCAGCTGCCTCCGGGGTCTCCAGTGAGCCAACATCTGTAGGTGGGTGAGAAGGGAGAAGAGCAGCTTTGCTGGCTCCAAAGTGACGGGAGAGGCAGCCAAGCATCCCCTCATCCTGAGCAAACTGAAATGCTGCCCAGGGTAGGAGGCTGAGGGGGTCCCTGAACCTACAGCTCCTTCTGGGGCACCAGAGGAGATCCTGGCGCCATTATCCCCTTCGCCTGTGCTTCTCCTCCAGCTCATCTTCTCCCAGTCTCTCTGACGTCTGGCTAGAAGGAGGGCTAATGTGTTCATCCGACATATCCTGATGCAGCTGGTAACAAGCTGTACTGATTCCAGTCCAACGCTCCACTAGGTCACAACATGGGCTTCAACATCAGGTTATTCGTTTCTCGCCTTGTTACCAGTTCCTCGTGGGAAACATGATAGGTTTCTCATCCCCTACCAAGGGATTCAACATTGCAAAATATCGCACCCAACCCTCAGCTTGCCTCCTAACGCCCTGGTAGGTTAAGACAGAAGAGGCCATTGCTAGAGGCAGGACACCAACCCAAACACCACTGTGGTGGCTTTCTGCCTTCTCCAAAGCTCTCCTCCAAGCCCAGGACCCTTCAGACTGTGCTGTCCAGGCACAGCTAATGAGCCCATAATCATCACAAAAACCTCGAGGTCAGAGCAAAACCTGAGGACAAGGGTGAAATCAGATAGCATGGACCTGAGCCTTATGGAGGTCACCTGAGCAAAGTGTACGACCCTTCCTCTCTCCCCTTTTCCCCTTCCCACTGGAAGGAGCCAGTGTTGGGGCTGGAGTGGAAGCTCAAGGGTTCCTTTTCCTTATGAAGTTAACAGGAGCTGCTGGAGAGAGCAGGCCAACAGACTTTTTGAGAAGCACTTTTAAAGGATGTCACACTTCTGCAAAGAGACAAAGGAGCATTTAAAAAAAATAGAGAAGTCTCCTTGCCAGGAATGTGGGGAACGTCAGGGAATATTACAAAACAGGATGCAAAAACTGGCCTCAAGCGATGTCACAGCCTCATATGCTGGCCTGACAGTCAAGATGCTGAATCCCGATGGAAGACAAACCATGGGAATAGCAGACTTGGTTTACCTGGCTTGGTCCCATCTGCTCTCTCCCACCAGAGCAGCCAGCACAACCATCTCTGCCAGCCAGCCCTGCGCTCCTTCCCACAGACACGACCAAGACACAGCCTAAAACATGGCCCTTTATGTATAACATGGCATTTTCTGAGGAGCTGAAGCAAGCAAAGCCGCGTGGCACACAACCAAAGAGCTTGTTCACATTTCAGCAGAGGGAGGATCTGAGGACGCACAGAGGGAACTGGACTGGTCCATAGCCGAAGGACAGCCCTGAAACCTAGACCTGTGCTGTAAGTATCACAAAACACTTCTCTGAGATGGTTAAAATTACTCTTTCTTCAGTTTTGTATTAACAAACCAAGTACTTCCCAGCCTTCCTAGGGATGCACAGGCACATGAGCTCACACCCCCTGCACAGCTATACTCGCTCAAGGGATTTTATAATGCTGAGCACACTGGAGTCAGTGCTGCGGCTCCAGATAGCAAGGTCAGAAGCAGAGGAAGACCTCCCTAGGGTCAGAGTAAGGAGGAGCTCATGGGTTAGAAGACAGCAGGAAGCCCTAATTCAACACACCAACTATTTACAGGAGCAGCACTAGAAAACAGGCCAGTTACTGGCAGAGGAGTGCTTTTTGGCAGGAACGGACATGTTTTTTCCAGCTTCCCTTTCTTGTGAAAGCCCCTGTGTAAGTAACAGATTTGTCACAGCAAGACCTACTCAGGGTTTTCTTCCCTGCCTGAGTATTGCCCCAACAGCTCAATGGTCTCACTTCTGCTCATGGCTGGACACAGTGAGGACGAGACTGCTGCTACTGGGACAACATTTCCCCTCCTTGCGACTGGCACAGGGCTGATGAAAAACTAGCATGCGTCCGATGCTTGCCAGGGGTTACACTGGGAGAACTCTGTCCTAAAGACAGTCACACTGGAATACCCACCTGCGATCACACATGCAGGAAACTTCAACTCTGTTGCAGTGGCCTTCACTGGGCAGAAGGATCAAAGTAAAGGCTGTCACAGTGCTCAGCTGGGTCTCCTTGGATAGCGGGAAACCAGGTGGGAAGAGCCCTCCACAGGGCTTGAAGCCCATACGACCACATATTGCAGGGTGAGGGACCTCAGCAGCATCGTCCCCTGTCGCAGCACCTCAGGGGCTGCCCACCCCATGGCTGGGCCCCATACTCAGGTGCTTTGCAGAGGAGTATCTTATACAAGTAAACTTCCCCAGCAGCCGTCTTTGCATCCTTCAGAACAAGGCTTTAAAGTGTTTGTCTCTTCTCAAGCATTACCTTTCAGCCTCGCTAATGTATAGCAATTCTCCTGTTGATGTTTCTAAGGTAACCTTTGCCTCAGAAAACTTCTACCTTAGAGCTGTGGGCTAACGTCATCTGTGGTAAATCAATCAGATAACATCCTTCTAAAACTCATCTGTGTCTATTTTTGAGTCGCTAATTTTTGACTCACACGTGCACGTTTTCTGAAGGAACTCAAAGTCCTTAATTAACACTCAGCTTTCACAAGCGATCAGAATAACCGAGTACTGAGTTGCTTGGAAATGACAGGCTGTGAAAGTCTCTGTTCCCATCCCTTTGCAAAGGGCTGGCTTGGAGTTCCAGCGGTCCTGGGCAACCTCAGCATCTTCAAGGGGTGAGCAGCACCAGCCCTCCAGCCACTGAAGCTGGTCACTAGCCAGCCCCATCCCAGACAGGCTGTACTTTGCTTTTGCCCAAGAAAGCAGCAAGTTCAGCGTCCCAGATAAAGCTGGAGATGGGCGAAAGGGGAGCAGCATTAGCATGTCAAAGCCACTAGGGCATCATTCAGTACTCAGATGGACTTAGAAGCCTGGCCAAGACACAAGCGTGCTGCAATAATCTGCAAAACACAGACTTGTACAACATCAGGTTATGTATTTATCCATGGCATCCCCATGCTGCCAGGAACCATTTAGGAGCACAGCTCCTGTTCAAGGAGCACCTGTAGCACCAGAGAGCAGGTAACTTCTCCAGGTGAAGCAGTTGGGCAGGTGACCTTCTCTGCTAGCACAGCCAGAGAGAATTCCAAGGACTGAATTCCAAGAGAATTCTGCAGTAAGGAGACTGGGATCTCAAGAGGCTTCAGGTCCCATCCTGATCCAGAGCTGGGCACTCAAGGAGGGCTGGCCTCACCAAGACAAGTTCTTAATTGTGTTTTCCTCCTCCTCATTGAGACAAGAGATAAAATGCCAGTGAACCTCATCAAATACTAACCACAGAGACTTCTGACTTCATTATCCCCTGCCTTCTCTGACCGCTGTGGCAAGCCATGGACCCTGTTGCAGGATGCTGCCTGTGGGACCTAAGCCCTCCACCCCAAAACGAGCGGTGTCACCCCAAAGTGCAGCTCTGCGGGAGGAGGGCAGAAGAGGCTGAGTTAAGGGCTACCACCGCTCAGGGAAGGAGGCAGGAAGGAAAAACGTCAACGTGCAGAGCTCTGCCAAGTGCTTGGCGCTGCTTCCGGCAGCAGCTCTGCGGAACTTAATTAATGAGCAAACATCTGCGGCTTCACATCCCACCAAAACACTGACAGAACCGCACTCTGCTCGTGCAAAAAGCAAAACCCATCAGAACGAATCCCTGCTTCTGGAGCAGGCGGGGATGCCGTGAAGCAGAGGAGCAGGAGAGGCAAGGCATCGCCGGCATGGGCTGCTGCAGGATGGCTGTGCCTGAGCTCCAGGGACAGCATGACCCCCGCCACGGCTTCCTGCATTGGAGGAAGAGGTCTGGGCACACCCAGCTCCTCTCCAAACAGGCTCCATTGACAGAGAAAGGCAGTTCACCAAAAACCCACCTGCAGCCAAGTCCCTGTCTCCACCGCTTTATAGCAAGGTCATGGCTCAGAGCATCCCTGTGGAGCATGAGGCACAAAAGCCTCAGCTTACCAACAAGCTCCAACTTTCCTCCTTCTTGATCACTCTTTTAATCCCACACTATGTGTCCTGCCACCACCACAGGGATCTCTCCCAGCACCTGGAGACTGGTTAGGGAGGACAAAACAGGGAACAACACACGCACATCACGGACACCAACACATCATCATCCAAGCCTTTCAGCTGCAGGAAGGCCTCTGGCTTCATCTCAGTGTCATTCAGGTTAGGGAGGCACCCAGAAGAGAGCCATGGAAGAGCAGAGGGCCATGCAGACCAGGATCCACTCCCACCTGCGGCTGCAAGCAGACAGGGAGGAGCACCAGACCAGGACCTGCAACACTTTTCCCCAAAAAACTCTCTATGGTACAGTGCTCCCAGGGCACCAGGGAACCAGGTGGTTTGGGGAGACACTCCAGCCACCTTGCATGGACACCACTGTGCTGCCCCGCAACCAGGGAGCCTAAACTGGGAAGGATGGAAAGGCACGTGCCTCCCAAGGCAGGTGTCCTCACGCTGGGGACCATGTCTCACATCTCAAAAAGCAGAACAAAAAGCATGCTTGGGAGAATTAATAAACCCAGCAGCGCTGGTTTGTTTTCATGATGGAGTGATCTCAGGGAACAAACACTGTGACTGTACCAGTGAATGGGGGACAGATGCTCTCCCCACTCCAGCACCCACATCTGGGCTGCAAAGGGGAATTTCCAGCCTTTCAAAACCAAAACAGATCCCACCCAGCACCCACCTTAGCAGGCAGGAGTGGGAAGTAAGCCCAGGCTCCTGTTTCACCAATAAACACATCTGGCATATGTGTAGCAGCTACTCAAGCAGCAGATCACTGTTTTCTTCGGCCGCATTTCCTATTTAACCACGCCATGAAAAATTAATGCATTCTTTTTTTGTTTTCCGGATCAAAGGCTTAAAATCAGAGCTACCAATCAGCTGGCATTTTCCCAGTTACAAAGAGACACGGTCCTGGTGTGAGTGCTCGCAGAGCTATAAATCTGACTGAGAGCAGTCTGCAGGGGTTGTAGCCAAAGAAACCTGACAGATGCAGAGCCTAAGGGGGAAAGGCCGGGGCACACACACCGTCAAAGCCAAACCCTTTTCACCCTGATGGAGGGAGGGCTTTGGCATTGCTCATGCTGCCCCAGATGAAGTGGTTCTGAGCAAACACAGAGCAGCACGTGCTCTGAAGGATCTTCTTCCTCCTGCTCCTTCATGGCAGGTAACTGACCATGGGCTCGATGGCTTCCCAGCAAACACAGCCTCAGGCCCCTGACTCAGGTGATAAACATCTTGTTTTAAAGAGGATAAACACACCCTCTTTGAACTGAGAGGGGAGATTTAGGTCAGACTTTAGGAAGAAATCCTTTCCCATGAGGGTGCTGAGGCGCTGGCACAGGGTGCCCAGAGAAGCTGTGGCTGCCCCATCCGTGGCAGTGTTCAAGGC
>WYDI02026409.1:0-106977 GCA_009867235.2 Psittacus erithacus | reverse complement strand
ACATCCTGGGCATGACGTGCTGTGGTATGGAATACCTCTTTGGTTAGTTTGGGTCAAGTGTCCTGTCTCTGCTTCCTTCCAGCTTCCCCTCCTTCCTGGCAGAGCATGAGGCTCAGAAAGCCCTTGGTCAGACCAAACATTCTAAGCAGTAGCTAAAAACATTGGTGTTATCAGCGCTCTTCCCAGGCTGAAAGTCAAAAACACAGCACTGCACCAGCTACTAAGAAAGAGAAAAAATGACTGCTACTGCTGAACCCAGGACATTCCCCATGGCAACCGCAGCTGCTTGTTCTGCCCAGAAACATTACTATAAAACAACTGTGCAGCCTCTAACAGCCAGTGCTTTTGTCCCACGTGAAAAATACCACTGTGTGCTTTGCCTGTGCCATGGCTCCCTTGGACCTGCTGTGGTTAGCCTTCACTCACACACTGCTCTCTGCCTCAATCTCTGCTTTCCACAGCACCTCTCTCATGGGTGATAATGGTCCACAAGGAAAGTTACCAGTTTGCCTTCGCTGCGTTAAGAACTTTGCCAAGAAAATACCAAAACTGAGCTTCAGCCTTCCACCCTGGACAACAGCCATGAAGAGGAGCAGTCAAAGTACAGACAGAAGGACCAGCTCCACTTTCACCCACCACACTGAGGCCCACAGGTGAGCATGCTGACATTGCTTGTCCCCACCCTGCTAAGCATTTTGTCACCAGAGGGAATAATCAAAACCAGGGCTGCAGAAAGGAGGACAGATTAAGTGCCATGGCACTGCCACAATGTATACAGCCCCAGCTGTACATTACAGCAGAACCTTATCATCAGCTGGACTTGGCCTGTCCTGGAGCAGAAGGAGATAAAACATGAGCAATGGGAGGCAATACCTCAGACTTAAGGAGGTGAAGGAAATCCTCCCCAAAGGTCAGGATGAAACCAGACTCCCAACTTTTCCACCACTGAGAAATGCACACACAACTTGGGAAGTGCACAGATAAGGTAATGCGTAAAAAGGTACTGGCAGTTCCTTTTAGGGAAGGAAGGAGTGGCAAATTTTCCTATGGGGACGAATGGGGAGCAAAGAGATCAGTGTTTTTTCATCAAATTCTGAGGTTACAGCCTCATGAGCCAGAGTCCAGCTGAGGACAGAACACTTCTTCAGGTGGTCTTGAGAACCCACAGGACTGTGCTGTCACTCAGCTTCCACTGATCTGTCACAGGACAATGGCTAGTGATGAGAGCCGCAGGGAGTAATGCTCTCCCGCTACCAAAGGGAGGTACCTGGATAGTGATGGTTCCCTTTCCATTGTCTGTCTGCAGATGGATCTCCATCTCTGGCAAGGCCTTCCCTTCTGCCATCAGCCGATGACGCAGCTTCTCCAGTGCGTCGCTGCCATTGGAGATTAGTTCCCGGATAAACACCTGGGGATGAGACACATCCTGACCCTGCAGCCTGGCCTTGTCCACTGCGTAGGACTCCAGAGACCTGGGAAATCATTGCCTACTCACAATCTAATTCCCAGCTTGCTGGCAAAAGAACTGCATTCCCCATTATCTGCCAGGAGAATAGGTTGTCTGAACTCAATATCAAAATGCAGAGGCTCTGAGGCTCACAGTCACCAGCCACACCTACAGACTGCTTTCAAAATACATTTTCCAGGTGTCTTAAGAAAATGTCATTCAACAGCCAGGACTTGCTGGGAAACTGAGCAGGTATTGTCCCAGCTCCACTGTTTTGGAGGTACCCCTTGACAGAGACAGGGCTTTCCCAAAAGAAAACCTACCAGCAACTAGTGGGTGCCTCACCTCCTTTTCTGAGTACAAAGAACGGGCAACAATGTCCAGCAGTTTCTTCGTTTCAGCCTGAAATTCATGTTTAGAGGCCGCACCTAGAAAAAAATCACAAAGACATCTTTAAGGCATTTTGCCAGGGTCCTCTTGGGCAGGAAGGCAAAACTGCAGTCTTACCACTTACTTCAGCTTCCCAGGAACGAAAGCCTGAAGCAGGATGGGACATAGGTAGCTGCAGCCTCCAAGAAGATGACAACAAAGATGACAACATGCTGCCTATGAGGCAGCACACTTTACCAAGCTGACAATTTGCCTCTGAACCTCAGCTGCTGGCACACAAACCTCAAGGCAGCCAAAGCCTGTGGTACTGGCACACTGGTCACCCTGTCTGGGCTGCAGAGCAATCAGTGAACGAGAAGTGAAAGGTGATTCCACTTGTTCCTAACGTGTGGCCCCCTCAAACACCTCCCATGGTTTTTAGCCTGCCTTCCATACTCTTCCTTGACTCAGTTTTCAAGGGAACCATGTGTAGATGCTCTGCTCCAAGAGCTTCTACCGCCAAGTAGCATTTCTCATGCTCAAACAATACTCAGAGCCTTAAGCAGAAAAAGGCAGATTCTCAAACGTCTCTCTGAATTGGACAAGGGTGTGCATATGTACAGCCATGTCTGCAGGTGGGTAGCTGCGCCCAGAAAGAGAATTTTCTTTGGGAAGAAGAACATGACAAAACACCTCAGCTGAAAGACCATCTCTAGTCTTTTAAAAATAGCATTTTCTCCTGTTAGAGGCATTAGAGAACCCTGAAGCAACTTGGGGAAAGCCACAGGTCCCACATCACCTCTGCCATGCCTTGCTGGCAAGAATCTGTATTCCCCAGTGACAGGGGCGAAAGCTGGGGTGTGAACAGTAGCAGAAGCAGTGCATCAGCCCACCCAGCCTGGCAGTCTCAAAAGTACCTGCCAGAAAAACCATGGGAGTACAGAGTTAAGATGCTATTTCTGTGTTTGAGTAACTCACATGGCTTCGCTTTAAAGCACCTCTCCCTGGAGATGTGCAAAGCAATTAATTCTAACTAAAAGGTCGACACTAGGATTCTCATTAGACCTCTGTGATCCACAGCAATGACTTCGGCAGGCACAGCTTGTTTCTGGGAAAAAAAGTCTCTTTTTACGCAAATTCTAGTGCCTGTGGAGCTTCTACACACATGTGTGGCCATCAATTGCCTGGCTAAGCCCAGAGATGCAACTTCTTCCCGCAGTCTTGATGGCCTCATTTCTCAGTGCAGGCCATTCCAATTCACACATTCCAATTTTGGGGAGGTGATGGTGCAATGCAATATAGATTCAGACTGCAGCTAGGATGCAGCAATCAATACCTGCACCTCCTCCTGAGGCAGAAACACTACCGCAGAGAGCTAACCCTCACAGTCAGGACACAGAGGCACTCAGACCTTGTCCCTGGTCTGCCTGTATCCCAGGAGTGCTCCCTCAAGACAGCTGTGTTTGTGCCCACCTTTCACATTCTCCGTGTTGCTGATGATGTTGTGCAGGGGCTCTTCTTCCTTCTCCTCCGCTGTCTGTGTGCTGTACGTCTGTACAGCAGAAATGCTGGTGGCAGGAATGTTGTGCCAGAGGCTCCCATGATGGATTATTTGTCTTTGGAGACATGCTGCTCCCTTTGCTAGAAGACACAATTGAAGATGTGTCAGTACACACTGCAAGTACCAGCAGCAACAGGAACACTCTTTAAAGGTCCTACTCAAGCAAACCCATGGGGAGTTGCAGCGCCTGATCAAGACTGAAGCTCCCTCCCAATGGAACAGGGGCACCATCTCCCTCTGGCATTGCGTTTTCTGCATAAGAAAGGCAAAGTGCTACTTTAAATTGTCTTTTCTGAATTAAAATTCTAGCCAGAAGATGACCATTAGCAGCTCTCACAACAAAATAACCAGTGAGGAAGAGGCAGTCTGCACCTTTCATTGCTGTTACCTGGACAAGCTGAAGACAACAGGGAACACCTCAGCTCCCACATTACTGCCATTGGAAACAAAACCTCAGTGCAAGGCAGGCTGCACCTCCAGGAGATGCCTCCTCTGTTGGGAGATTAAACAAAGCCAAACCTGGCCACCAAAAGACTGTTTGCAGCATTACAGAGCTCTGTCCAAAGCCAGGTTCTTGGTGTGATTTCTGCATTGTAGTGAGAATGGCCTTGTGCCAGAGAGAGAGCTTGGAGGGTGCGGATCTGAACATGCAGCTGCATTGGGGTGGGAAGCGATTTGCCTTCCCCAACCCTACAATGAACATAAACAGGCAGGGAAAAAGCAGCCAGGATGGTCTTGTCTGAGCAGGGAGAACCCGGATAAGCAGCAAGTGTCTGGAAGGAGTGACAAGTCCACGCTTTTCTTACACCTTACTCTGTGCTTGCAAACTGTTCCATCAAGCAAGGAAAGGTGGCAAACCCTACACAGCAGGCCTGCAAGAGGCACGTTTCAAGATGTCCTTTCTTTAAATGAATGGGTACAAATTCACTGAAACACTGAAGTGAGAACCACTAGTATGGCCAGAGTCCCCCAGCACACTGTGACCTCCCTAGAAACAGCTTCTGCATCTGTCCCCAGCCCTCCAGTCCAGCTGACATGCCAGGAGAGCTCAGCTCCCTCCTAAGCCTTCCTCTACATTGTCACAACCTGGCAGTGAACTCTGTATCCCAGCCCTTTCACCAACACCCCTCATCATCCTCTGGCTCATCTTGGGAGGTCTCAGGCTCCCTTCACAAGTGCTCTGCAAACCTCCTGCCCACCTCAGAAGGTTCTGTACAGCCAGTACAGTCATCAAGAACAGGTCTTGCTGCTCCAGATCATGAGGCTGGGCTCTTCCTCCAGCTCAGATGAACACAAACCCCTGAGCTTTAACAGTACTTTTGGCTCCTATACCTCATCCCGAAGAGCTGATTGAGGAGGCTGTCAGTCCTCTTTCTTCCTCCTCCTCACAGAAAGCTTTGATTCAAGATCCACTTTTCCAGCCAGAAGCTTGAATTACTCCCCAGTCATTCTGCCCTTAAAGAAAAGAGCCCACAAATAGTTCCTAATGCATCTGAACACCTCCTACACACATAACTGTTCGCTCCCTGCGTCACAAACAGTTCTGCCGCATTATCACAGGACAAGTTCTTCATCTTTCGTTTGACTGCCTTTGTTGGGCTCATCTGAGAAGGCAATAAGGAAAACAGCCTGGGAGAGTGGAGTGGAAAGTAGCAGAGAGCTCAACATGAGGCTGTCCAGCCCATTCAGCATCGGAGAGGAAGGGCTTGAGTCAGCCCAGGGATCATGCATTTATTTACGTATTTACACAGGGTTTACATATTTATGCTCATTTTATGCTCAGTGTCGGATACTCTGAAAAATCTGCACATGTATGTACGCGCACACACATTTTCCAACCAGCAGAAACAGAAGAGGGAATCTTGCTTCCTCCCTGACTCCAGGATCCAAGAGAAACAGGTCAGGAGCAGCTCTGTGCTAACCTTAACTACCATCAAATTTCCAGGCAGACAGGCTCTGGAGCCAACATACAGGTCACCCCTGTAGGCCATAACCACTACCTGACTCTAGAAACCACAGTTATTTATAATTTTTGATATATTCATGATTTTTTTGTCTCCCAACCTCTAAAGCACAGTAATAAACCACCACCCGTCAATTCAGATGTTACTTGTGGATTTGTGTGATGTTTGCTTTTACCACCCTTAACTAACAGCCCATCCTGTGCCAGGTAGAGACAAGGCCCATTAAACGCAAGCTGCAGCACCTTCAGACTGTTTGTCTCCTACAGAGCCCTTGCCTGGCCAGCAGGGAAAGGCTCCACGCAGTTTTGGATATAAACCCACAATTATCAGCACACAGAAGCTGCATCTGCTGAGTTAACAGGCAAAGTGACACCTAGAGTGAGACCGAGAAACAAATTCCTAAAACCAAGAGATAAAGAAGGAATGGCTCTGGCTCCGGGTGAGTGCTGCGATGTGCTGGGGCAAAGCAGGTCTTTTTGTATCGAGTTAATCAACTGCTGAGCTTTATTGCATACCTTCCTGTTTGCATCACTGCCCCATCTGCACCACAGAAGATGGCAGGTACCCACATTACTCCCCAACTTCCAGTTTTCAGTGGATCCCAAGTGATCCTGTGTGCATGACCACAGGGTAGCTCCCCCTTGCATGTGGGGAACATGCCATAGAAAAGGGAAGGACCTGTGGGCTCCGGGGCTCCTTTCAATGCCAGATGCCTCAGTGATTCCCAATCCCCTTAGGAAACACAGCGCTTCTGGGAAAAGGGCTTCTGTGAGACAAGCCAAACGCCAGTTAGAAATTTAGGGTGGGGAACTGAGCACAAAGAATAACCAGCTCAAGACAAAGAGGAGAATTTGGGTCAGCAGAAATTACCATAATAACGTGGTTGCTGTGCAGTCGCAAGCCTGAGGATGCTCTTGCAAAGAAGAGCATGAGGAATAAGCTGCTTCCAGCCCAGATCTCATCTGCAGAAGAAGCTTCTGAGCTGGGCATCAGATTCAGTGTGAATCTGGGGAGAAGAAATTCCCTGACTGACGCACTCAACCCAAAACACCTCCCAGAAACTGCACCAGTTTCAGTCTTCAGCAAGTGAGAGCCAAGAGAAAATGATTCCAACTTTGTGTGGCTGGAGGGAAGTACCAGCTGCTCCTGCAGCCAGGGATCTCCACCTGCATCCAGGTGGAAGGACACCACCTCCTGTGCCTCCCTCTTTATTTCCACCCCACACAGCCTCTGCTCACTATTTTTTCTGTGAAGGACCCGAATGACAGGTTAGGAATAAACCTCTGGCTGTGCTAGAGTCTGTCTATGCCAACAGAGGAACATGGCTTCTCTCTTCAACACAGGCACTAATAGACCACTGGGGATTTCTGTGGTGGAAGAACTGAATTGCCCAGAAACACCAAAGCAGCACTCAGTGGTACAATAAATCTAATGGTCTGACCCTGATAGTGACCCTCTTTGTCACACGGTTTCTGCTGTCACAGTTTTTTCCTCATAACCCACAGGGAAACCACAGACCACACTGACAACCTACAAACGTGTCCATCAAGAGCCAGGCGACAGATAAGCCTGGCACATATTGAGCAGAAGACATGCAGGAACTGTCAGCACACCCTGGCTGATGAGAGCTCACAAGTGCGCTTCCAGACCGGCACACTGGGCCCTAGATGGGACAGGGCACGCCACCATCAGGACCTCAGAGTTCCCATCTTCTCAGCCCTCGATCCTGCCAGCTGTCTTGAGTGGAATCCTGAGCACACACCTGGGGAACACAAACCCTCAGGCTCATTTGTATGGTTCTGTGGAACAGCCAGAGAACAGCAACGCTGCTGCCTTCTCTGCTGCCTTCTGTGCTGCACACGCTATACACCCTACATGAGCCAGGACATGAACCCAGACATGCTACACAGGCTGTATGAGCCAAGAGATGAACCTGGATGTGCTACATGACCTGGATGCTACACATCCTATATAGGCCAGAATGTGAACCCGCACATGCTATGGACCCTATATGAGCCAACAGATGAATCTGGTCATGCTGCACGACCTGAACACACTATATGCCCCATAGGCCAGCATTTGTACATAGCATATCATGCGTCTAGGAAATGAACTTGGATACACTATACACTGTGTATGAGCCAGGACATGAACCTGGATGTGCTGTATGGCCTGGACATGCCCCACACACTGTTTGAAGCAACATGGGAACCTGGACACGTTCTTCACCCTACGTAAGTCAGGACATGAACTCGGACAAGCTGCACACCCTATGGGAGCCAGTAGGGGACACCGAGCACGCCGTGTGCCCCAAGCGAGCCCGTGCGAAGCCTCCTTCCCCCGCGAGGGCTGGGCCTTCGCAGTTGCCGGTGGCCGAGGGCCTGCGGAGCCGCTGCCCGGGGTCCCCCGCGACGGAGGCAGCACTGCTTGTGCACACACGGGCCCGGGGCCGCTGCCAGAGGGCGCGACCGGCGCATACGGCGGCGAGGGTAGCCCCGGGGAAGCGAAGGGTCCCTCACGCCGCCCCGCACACCCCCCGGCCGCCTGCCGGGGCTCGGTGCGGCGGGTGACGCGCGGGGGCCGGTCCCTGCTCACCTGCGGTCGCCCGCGGCCCGACCCCGACCCTCAGCAGCGCCGCCAGGCACCGGCACCGCCCCCGCCGCGCCGCCACCGCCGCCGCCGCCGCCATGCCGCGCGCTCCCGCCTCACACCGCTGCGCTGCCGGCGCCCGGCGATGGCGTCACGGGGGCGCGCGGGCCTCCCTTACGTCATGCGCACGGGCACGCGCCACCCAGCGCTGCGCAGCGCGGCCTAACCCGGGCCCTGCCTGTGCGCTCGCTCCTCCCCGCCTGCGGCTGCGGCGGCCGCCGCCGCTCGGTGCGCGCTCGCCAGCTGCGGGGTGCGGAGCTCCGATGGGGAAAGCCGTCTCCCCCGGCTATCCCTGCCCGGCTTAGCACAGCAGCCGCTGCCCCTGCCGGGCCCCGCTCTGCTGTGCCGTGTGACAGAGGTGCCAGGCCCCGGACGCCGCTTACAAACCTGCCCGGTTAAAACCCTTTCCGTGTCTCCCCGCCGCCCCCGAGGACTTGCAGCGGGAGCCCGGCGCAGTTGCTACAAACCCGCCCGCTCCTTCCCGCACCCGTGAGGGTGTTTCGCGGTTCATGGCCTAGGTTCTGGTGCAGGGACCCCGTTTCACATGGCAGGACCTCGGCTGACAGCCGTATCTCTCCAGCCTCCCCATGAAGCCAGGAAAGGCTGCGTGGGGCCGGGAGCTGCCTGAGGAAGTCCCCTAAGCGGCGCTTTGGCCAGGCTCCCCTGAGTGACCCGGAAAATTGCTTAGTATCTTGTTTTCTCTGAAGTCCTAATTTCCTGCGGCTGCTCTGAGTGTAGATCAGTGAGAGAGCTAAAAGGCCAAGGTACTGGAAAAGGGTTTTGGACGGTGTAGGGTTGAGAGGAAATGCACTGCTCTGCCGAGAGCCAGATTTGGAACGTGGGTGAGAGCAGAGCTTGGCCTCAATGAACACACAGCTGAAAATAACAAGCCTGAGCAGGTCTCGTTGCAGTGAGCGCTAACCGCTTCCAGGCAGAGACGAGGGCCTTCAGGAGGGAACTGTGACCACCTAACAGAGGCAGCTTTGTAACTCCGGCTTGAGGGAGCTGGCTGGAAAAGCTACAGCACTCGTGCTCTCAGCTTATCTTTGGGACTGGGCGGATCCACGTGTTGGCTTGGAGGTTTGTGCGTAGGAAACACTTGCATGCAGTGGGATTCCTCAGTGCTGGATGTTACAGATTAGGCTCACCAAACCCAGCGTGAGCCCTTTCATCACTCCAGTACTCTCCTGCTGGGCTGTGTTTCCACCTGGAACCAACCCCAGCCCCTCCTCGAGGTTCCCTGTGCTGCCGCCAAAACCAAAACGACTTCCGAGCCCATTTCAAACACTTCTCTCCTACTGCTGCTTTAATTGCTACCTCCAGCTGACCCCACAGCACTCCTGAGCATTGCTCTGCCACACCACAGAGCTCTTGTACCTGCTGTGAAACGCCAGAACCCTCCTGCCTTGCCATGGGCCTGACCACTAAGCTGTGAAGTGTGGTGCTGGAGGGAAGGCTTGGGAATTGCCTGGGGTTTGGTGCAAGTCCTCCCCTCTGCCCAGGCTTGCTTCAAGTCCTCTGGTGGTTGGCACTGACTGGCACCAGCTGCTGCCCTGGCAGTCCACTGGGGAGATCACCCTGCTCCCCATTTTAATGGTGACACAGGAAGGACACACGGCTCCCACACAGCAGCCTATCTGCTCTGCGGTGCTCCCCCAGCTCCCAGCTCCATGGTGGCTGCCTGATCTTCACTGCCCTGAGAAAATCATGGGCTGTTACTTGCTTTGGAAGAAGCACCCGCTGCACAGCAGGGTCACCTTGTAGGCCATTAACTTCACTTACTGCCATATGCTGCCACTGACTTGAAGGAACATTATGTGCTAAGGCTGCAGAGAGACTGCTTCTGGCTCTGAAGATGGTGACTATTGGGGAGTTTGGCACTGGCTGCACCCCAGCAGGAAGGCTCCTCTTCCTCAGCCTACCACTGCAGCCAGCACTCACCCCTTCACTCTAATGCATCCAAGTGGAAGGGCAGAGCAGGGAGCACTTACACCAGTGCAGCAGGCAGATCTCTGGCTTGATGGAACAGCAACAAGCAACCAAGGTGGTGAGCCTTAGTGGTGTGTCTGCGGCGAGAAGAAACACGCTCCTAGCCTGATGCAGTGGCAGTGCTGGGGGACATCTGATGAGGAGCAGAGAATCACACTGTTGCAGCTCAGCATTCAGATTTCACCTTGTTCCCCTGCAGAATTCAGTAAGGGGAAGCTCTTGGCCACTCCCTCCGGTGACAAAGATCCTGCACCACTCTCCACTGTGGTGGTGTGCTTCTAGGATTCTGCTCCTTTATGACCAGTACCTCCCCCATCAAAACACAGATCAGATGTCTATCCAGTCTTCAGATATGCTGAATTTATCAATGCTCAAAGGAGACTGCAGTGAAGCCCCCAATTCTGTTGTGGCTCCACACCGGGCCTAGCCCCTCCTCCTGTTTGACATTGCATTTCCCTTTGCTCCCTGGTAAAATACCTGCTCCTATCCGAAACAACTGCTCCAGCAAGCTGGGATTGTTAGATCTAAATCCATCCCTTGCCCTGTGCTCTCAATGTACTTCCGGTGGTACTTAAAAGTATTCTGGCATTTGCTTTCCATCAGGAACAGGAATGCATGAGAGCCACACCTCCTCTTTGTGCTCCAGCCAGGGCTTGGTTTATCCAAATCCAGACACGGTGCCGATGCTTTTAGAATGGATACTACTTAAAGGTATTAGTAAGATTGAGTGCTGTTATCTTAACCTTGGCTGTCAGACATCGCTGATCCTAGTGGGCACCAGCCAAGTGGAACCATCCTCCAATCCAAGCAGTTTTACCAGCTTTTATTAGAAACACCAGCACATTTCAAGTTTCCTCTTTTTGATCACAAATATAGTATTTTTCCTCTTTAAGTACACAGCATGAGACACAGCATCAGGGCTTTCCATCTTTTTTTGTTCTTTTTACAGCACTTTCTTTTGGACAAGCTTTGGGTTAGTGTTCACTGACCTCACCCCAGCCCCAAATTTTGACATCTTGAACTGCTGAAGACAATGGCATGGGCAGATGAATCCAATGGTGGCAAAAAAGAAAAAACAGTGAAGAGTTTGCCAGAAAAGTTTAAGCAGAGACCCTCTACAGTTAAAAAGAATGAGGCAGTGCCACAGCACACTGCTCTTTGCATAGGATGGGGATAAGAGTTGAGAGAAATCATTCTGCTGTTCTGCCCCCATCCTGCCCCAACACTGTGCCAATAAAAATGGTAAGGCTGGAGGAAGCCAGGAGTGCCTGGTGCTCCTGCTGAAGAGCGATACCTTCCCAGGTCTGCTGCAGATCCTGTGCCAGGTGTGTGTAACCTTACGGGCTGTGGGGTGGTGCCTCACACCAGCCATGGTTTTAGCTCACACCTACAACTGGGAAAGTTTCCCAGGAGCTTTTAGCTCCGAGAAAGCAATTTGCTGGGGGGGGAGAAGGAGCAAGTAGCCCAGGGACATGAGGGCATGGTGACAGGATATTAAAGGGAACATGTACATGATTTGTTATTTTTTATTCCACAGAAAACCCTCAAATCTAGACTCAGAGTTAACAGCAGAAAAATAGTGTTAAAGTCAATAGGTTCATATTTTACTGTAGACTAAATAAATTAGCCTAGAATTAACTCAATACTCTCTATTTTCCTTTCATTGGTGATCCTTCTCTAAATTAATGCAGTTTTTAAAAAGCAACGGCTATTAATAATTTATTCCAGTTAACCCTTATGGATGAACACCTGCAAATAGTCAATGGATGGGAACCATTCCCCTCTCCTCTCCCTCCCCGAAAAGGAAACAATCACTAAAGGGTGTTGTAAAACAGACATGCTACCTACAATACTCCATGGATCGTGCCACTCCTACCACTGCCTCTGGCTGCTCTGTGTAATGAGTGAATATTCATAGCTATGTCTTACAAAGAACATGATCCAAAAAATATATAAATAAATAAAAACCTTAAACATTCTTACATGGATTTTAAAGAACAGAATACATGTTAAAAACTTCAGTAATTTATATCGATTTTAAGCAATACTTTATATACAATGGAAAAAAGACATGCATAGTCCAAATACAATGTTGAAAACAGCATTTTCATAACAAAAACCCCAAACACTAAGTGTTAATACCATGTACATGAACTCAAGAAGGACCACCCTTTTTGTCTGTTGCACACAGTTTATTTAACAATATGATATTATAAGTAAGAAATGAGTTTTTTTGTCGTGGTTTTTTTTTTTGGTTTTTTTTTCTTTTTTTTTTTTTTTTTTACCATTCTATACAGTGATTGAATCTCCTTGGATTTTCTTGTTTATAGTAATTATAGCGCTTGCATGATTTACACTAGAATTGCTTTTCCTCATTTCAAGTTTCACACAGAAGAAAGAAAGAAAAGAATGCTTCTTCTCTATTCAAATCAGCACGGTCTAAGAGTGATCATCCCTATTTTCATCTAAAACCAGTTTTATCAGAGAAACAAAGCAACAATTTCTACATCTGCAAGACAAGGATTTTGGCATTGGCCAATGTGTGGTTTTGTGTGCAAGAGTCCATTCCTATCTTCCCAGGGGTAATACTTCAAATGCCTGCAGAGTTCGCTATAGAAAACCAAAAATCTTCCCACAACGTGTCAAAGTTACCGGGATACATTATAATGTTGCATTATTTCAGGAAACAGTTTCTGAATATTATTTTTTTTTCTTCTTTTAAACGCAAATGTTTAAAGTCTTGAAAATACAAATAAAAAATATGAATATAATGAACTTGTTTTCCCCATTAAAAAAAAGGTATGAGTCAACAGCAACAAAAAAATAAAAACCAAAAAAACCCACAAAAGAGACCAGATATTTTAACCGCCTGGCTTTAACAAAAAAATATATTCTTTGTATTGTTTTTTTCTCTTTTTTTTTTTTAAACAGCAATTCATTCTTCCATGTGTAGGAAGCAGCAGTTCCATCCAGGATTCAAAACAACCCAGATGTCTGAATTCTCAGTACAAAACGTCCAAGAACACGAAAGGAAAAACAAAAAACGAAACAAAAAAGTGATGCTCCCATAATGCTACAAACCCTCCACAAATTTTTCTAGTGTGTCCCCGGTGGTGTCACCAACCAGAGACAATTCGTTAGACAACGCACTCCTGTTCGGGGTGTTTAGTTGTGGAAGCATTGCACTCTGTTCTGGGTTGCCCAAGTGTCCCTGATCCATGGAGCTAGCCATAGTAACTGCAAGTCCTGGGTGGGGGGAACCAGTCTGAGGAGAGACATGGTGAGGTGATGGTTGGGGCTGTATCCTGGGTGACGGGCTGGAATGTGGTGGCTGGGACTGGGGACGAGGAGACTGAACGGGTGCTGGGGACCGCACCTGGTTGCTGAGGGAGGTGGTGATCTGCTGGCCAGGGAGATGAGACGCCTGCGGTTGTCCTGAGAGCATGTGCTGCTGCGGGCTCATGGGGTTAGGCTGCCCCGGAGACCCTATCTGCTGCTTCATCTGCTGCTGTTGCAGGATCCGCTGCTGCAGTGCTTGCTGGATGTTGGGTGTGCCGTCAGCCCCCATGCTGGGCTGGCCCATCTGGTTCAGCTGTCCCATCTGAGCCATCTGTCCCATGGAACCCCCCTGTATTGATATATGCTGCTGCATCCGCTGCTGCTGCATGGCTTGAGGGTAACCTCCTGGTCCTTGAGGCTGCTGGAACTGGTTATGGCCTGCCATCCCTCCTGCCATGCCAGCCCCTCCTTGCTGCTGCTGCTGTTGCTGCTGCTGCAGTAACTGCCGCCTCAGTATCTCTCTGTACTGCGGACTCATGTTTGCCATGCTTGGGTTGTGGCCAGGGTTCATAATGTTGATCGCTTGCCCCTGGGGATTCATAGCTCCTATCCCTTGCTGCTGGGGTGGAACACTCGGTCTCTGCACTCCCGCTTGCATCGCGTTCATGTTCTGCAATCCTGCTTGCGCGTGCATGCCTGGCTGCTGCAAGCCAGTCTGAGGCTGCTGCATCCCAGGCTGGGGCTGTATGCCTGCTTGTGGCTGCATCCCCGGCTGGTTTGCCACGTATTTGGCTGTTCTTTGCTTTATAAAAGCTGCCATAAGCTGAGGATTGGACTTAAGGATATTAAGAACCTGCTGTTGCTGCTGTGGAGAGCTTGGTGATTTCAAGGTCCTCAGTAAGTCCTGAAGTGCATTCGGGGGGATGCTTCGGGGCGGCTGCTGCACACCCGGCATCCGTGGCCCAGCCACTGCCTGTGGTGTTGCCATTGGCATAACAGGTCTTGCCATTCCTGGCTGCATTGGTTGCTGCTGTGGCATTGGAGGTGACTGCCACTGCCCAGGCTGCATGTTGGACATCACTGGACCACTTACAGGGTTGGGCCGGGGTACATTCATGCTGACTTGCTGCATCTGGTTCACTGAACCCACCGTTGGGTTTACTAGCCCTGGGCGACCAGGAGGCAAACCATTGTTAATGTTGTTGACCCTGTAAAGCTGCTGCTGCTGCTGGGCAGCTTCTCTCTCAATCTGCCGAGCTGCTTCCACTGCGGCTGGTGGAGGCTGAGCCGGAGGTGGAGGTGCAGAAACTGGGTTTGCAGGTTTTCCTGTTGACACAGTAGTAGGGGGCTGAGTTCTTGACACACTGGGAAAGCCAGCCGGTGACATACTTACAGGGGAAGGCTGGGGCTGGGGAGGAGGCTGCGGTGTTTGCGGTGTACTTGGCTGCTGTGTAGGGGTACCAGGCGTTGCTGAGGTAGGAGAAGGCAAACTTTGCTGAGGCACATTTCGGGTGTTCATGGTAGCCATCCTTCTGCGCATGAGCTGAGCCTGCTGCAGGCGATGCTGGATCTGCTGCTGCCGAAGCTTGTGTTTGATATTGAGACAGAATGGCACGGGGCATTTGTTCTCTTGGCAGTGTTTGGCATGGTAGCAGCAAAGAGCTATGAGCTGTTTGCACACTGGACAGCCACCGTTGGTCTTGCGCTTGCAGCCCTTGGTGTGCTGGACAACCCGTTTCATCTTCTGGCAGGATGGCAATGAGCAGTTTGCATTGCGGCACTGACAGGCATGGACAAGGGACTGAATGCAGCGCTGGATGCTCAGTCGTCGCGACTCCTGGGGGCTCTTTGACTGCTGCTCTCCTTGGCTGTTGCTCTCATCATCCAGACCCAGGCCCCACTTAACCATCTTGTGGTCATGACTCTTAGTGTTGTAGCAGTTAATGCAGAGGTCGTAGTCCTGCGAACAAAGAAAACACAGTTTGGTTGTCTACAGAGCACTAACCATACCAGGAGAAGATGAGAAAAGTAGGAGGGGTGCTGGGTGAACAACATGAGCCTGGTGTAGAAGCACACTCTGGGTTTCAGTGGGTACACATGCACAGAACAAAAGCAGGACAACAGCCATGAGCTGTCAACAGCCACCTGTTTCAATTTATACCTCATATGCTGAGGGAGAGAAGCGGCTGTGTAGCTTGGAGAGACAGCAGGAGTGGACCTTTGGGGCAGGGAGTGTGGGGCGGCTGAAGGCAGAAGCCATGTCAGCAAAGTGAGCCCACAATCACCAGTCTTGGCTACTATCAGTAACAGCGCACTGAGGGGCTGTAATTATGTCTTCATTTGATTACACGAAGTCTGTTGGGAATTGGGTTTTTTTTGTTGTTTTTCCCTTTTGATGAGAGGAACTGGTTACTTTTCTATGATGTCTACCTGGGTAACCTACAGAAGGGGAGCCCAAACTTCCAACTAGTAAGACAAATTTACTGTCACTGCCTAAAAAATTGGGTTTGGCTCTCCATTTAGCTATTCTTAGAGTAATTATTGACTATCCTGAAATATGTATTTTTTTTAGATCTCTAAAATGACCCTCAAATCGAGGGCAAGTTTCATGCTATGACAGACATAAACCTGAAAACCTGTTCACACCCCCCACATTTTTGCTGCCCTGTCCTTTTTTTGGCTGGAGGAAGGGCACTCCCTGACCCAGAAGAAGCCTAACAGCCATACTTAATTCCATACTTCCACCACTTAATTCCCCCAGTGTGTATGATCCATTTCCTTCAGTCTTGCCTCAAGAAGCCCTGTTCATTGCTTTCCTCAGAGGGATTAATTAAGACTTCCACCACAGATCTGGCAATAACTTGCACCAGGCTGCACTTAATTTCCTTTTATTTTTTTGCGTTCAACTACAGCCAGAAGTCATCACAAGTCCTCCAGAGGCCACCTCCCCCTCCTCAAGTCCACCAGTATAACTCCACGCATAACTGCTCTCTAACACAGTTCAGTGGAATTGGTCTATGTTGTAAAAGTAGCAGTCACCAAAAGCATTGAGCCAGGTTAGGAAGCAATTATTTAGTCTGATCTGAAGGGCAGGTAACCACTAATGTTGGGCTGAAGAGACAACGATCAAGAGTTGTGGCAACTCCTCACCCAGCTTTGCAGCAACCCAGATGCACACCCACCGTGCTCCTTACAACACCTGGTACCACATGTAAAGCAGAACAAAAGCTACCTTGCAAAAAGGTACACTAACTTCTCTTGTGGACATCCATTTAACGTGGATGAGCTAGTGCCCTGCAGATTCAGACTAGTATGAATGTAGTCATACCCCACCACTCGGTCCTGAAGATCTTTAACTTAAAAGCTTGTCTATACAGAGGAGCTATAGTGCAATAAATGACGCAGCAGTAGCCATTCTGCATGTTTTCCATGCATGAAACTTTTTTTTTCATGACATGGTATTTTCCATGTCATGAAACTAAAAGCAGTTAATCTAGAGGAAGAGGTACCCCACTGTGGCCGTCACTTTCCCTTAAGGATTAGCAGCCCTTTTATCAAGATAGGCTTAATATGGAGGAACTTTGGGCAGCATAAAAAAAAGTCTCACCACAAACCCTTAAGCTCAGCTGTAGGGCAAGAGAGAGCAGAAGTCTTTGGTGATAGCCACCTACCTCACAGACGGTGCAATGCCACCTTGTTTCCACATGATGTTTGCACTCATTGCACGTATACACAAAGCGATCCTGCCCTTGAGTATGTAGTTCTACCAGCATGCAGAGGGTAGACCACTTGGATCGGCGCAGTGAGGAGAACTCCCAGTGCTTATCTCTGGCTAAGGTGAGGAAGGCATCTCGCCCATCCATCAAATCACAGCTAAGTAATGGATCAGGGTCCACAATGGGAGGCAGAGTGTTAATTACAGGACCAGCATGTAAATGAATCACAAAAAAGACCTGCAGATAAATGGGGGAAAAGAAAAATCAATGAGGTCAGATCACCTTGCAGGAAAAAGCTCATGTTTTGCTGCAGCAATGCTATGCTACAAATGTTATCTAATTAACTTAGTTTAGGTTGCTCTCTTCCAATATATTCTTACACAACAGAAGATTCTAGCTCAATCACAAGCTTTACTCCTCCTGATTTTTTTCTTTGTATCATCATGCCTGGATTTACAGGAATAAAATAATCTCTTTATACAGTGTATTTTGACAGTACCTCTTTATGCTTCTCCATAGTGGCATACAGCTTCTGAGACAGATCATTGGACACGTTTGGCATGCTGGGTTTCTTCTTATTAGCTCTGCTGATGCTACTCTTATTCTTGTTGGTTTTTTTGTTGTTCTTTTTCTTGGCGTTTTTGCTGTCACCCTGGCTTCCCTGCAATAAATGCACAGGAAAGATGTTACACTTAGAGCTCTCTCCCATTCATTGTAGCTGAAAGTGAAACGTGTTCACTGTCAGTAACAGAGCTTTGTTCCACTGCCTGAAAATCAGCAATACTGTGTTAAATATACTCTATCTTCCAGGAAAAATCAAAAGCCAAACTGGCAGGCAAATTCAAAAACTGTTTAAAAAAATCGATTTTTAAAGTATGCATATACATTAAATAATTCCTATTTTACACTTTTCCCCCCCCTTCTCAAACACTGTACTTCAACGTCCACTGCTTGTTTTACAAGATCTCATAGATATTTGATGATAAACTGAGTTACAAATAAAACTAACTTAAATTCCAGAAGTGCTTGCTTCATTGTGCATTTGGGGTGTCACATACTTGCTTGAGCTCTCGTTTAATGTATGTTTCTTTGTATTGAACAAATTTAGGGCTAGTACACAGATCAAAACATGCAGGATGTAATACTAACAAAACACATTATTCTGAAGACTTATGACTGCATATGCAACTCCAAAAAAAAAATGCCCCAAATCCCCAAAACCTTCACTTGTGCCTAAGTTACAACAACGCAGACCACAGTGACTATATACTGAATACTAGATGCAAGTAAAGAGTAAAAAATAGCAGATGATGTTATTTAGATGACCTGTGGAAACAGAAATAACTTTCAGACTTCACGTCCTTGAAAAATAAAACCCCAAGGTCTCAGCAGGAAGCTCACCACTCAATACAAACCCTCTCTCTAACTGCTAGAATATTAAAACAGGCTACTGAAATACTCTGATATATATATACATGCAAGAAGGTTTCATGAACACTATGTACAAGCAAACACAGACTTTATCCGCAAGCACATTTATTCAGAGAACATGAAAATATTCCAACTGAAGCAATTATATATATATATATATATACACACTGTTGCCATCCTTCCATTCCATTGATTAGGTTTAGATAGGAATTGCTTGTCCAATCATGTTTTTTCTGTAACTAATTTTATGAACTTTTTGACCAAATCTGTTTGGAAAGTAAAATTATACTATTTTATGGGAATCCAGACAGAGCTCTAAGTGATTTGAAGGTATTCAGAAACGAGTTACTGTGCATTCCCACCTCTGCTTCTCTGCCACCCAGCTGGAATTAGGGCATGTCCTGCTTTACCTAAGCATTTTACAGCACCAATAGATTTGAAAGTTTGAACACCATAAGGCAGAAGAGACTGAAACTTAGGTAACAGTGTAAGTTCTTTTTTTTCTACTGTACCTTTAGTGAGTTTATATTTGATCAATTGTACAAAGCTACTCCAATGTCAATGGCATTAAGTGGGAATATAAGGAAGTTAACAGTCAAGGCTGCATCTTCTCACTTTGGGCAGACAACCCGTACCAGGTTCCACAGTTAGCTGTGCTGGTCTTTTCAAAACAACTTTTTTTCCCCTTTTAGACGTAGAGGTTTACAGTGGTGTTTTCACTGGAAGGGCATGCTATGATTTATTGAAAGTGATACTGTTAGCAAAAGAGGACTGCAACTTAAATTCCAAGCCTTCTCTTTCAGATACTTTTATACTGCTGTGTTTGTTGAAATATTTCGGTATTAATAGTTACACTTAGAAGTAACAAGGTGAAAACTATTAACTTGATGGTTCTATAAAGAACATACCAAAAGCTCTATTAGCTTTGAAGGAGCTGCTAAGGTTTAATGGAAGGAATTTTCTGACCCAATGAAATTGATGGATTAAGGTCTACCACTCCACATCAATCCCATGCAATGCGCTCTGTATGCAAATTGCTATGGCATCTAAACTGAATGCAGTTTTCCCCCAGTTAAAGCTTTTGGTTCCACCTCAAGCTGCTACGCTTCAGATTTTCCTACTATATTTATTTTCAAAACACCCTGCTGCAAATCACAAGTAAAGAAGTATAAAAGTGACAAGACCATTTGCTTACAGACACAATCAAGCCAGGAATAAAAATGAGTAATGAAATTCTGGCCAGGACCCTGAAAAACTAAGTTGTTGAGTTTTTTGTTTTGTTTTTGTTAGACACAAAGAGAGAATGCTGGCGAAGGAAAACCACCACCAGGATCAATGTTTCACATCAATACAAAGGCTGCAATGAATACTTTGAGATTTCAACCTCCAACTGTCTTAAATGACTACAAACTGCCTTTGCTTATATAAGAGCAAAATTTAATCCAGCTCTGAAAAATAAAGCACCTTTCAAAACGCAAATACTGAAGGTGACATGCAAAGGTGTGAACCAGAAGCTCAACCAAGTAACTGTAGGCAAATGTACAGTGATGACGCAATCCAAAAGTAGCTTAAAAGATTTCTCTGAGAACAGGGATGCTGAACTGAACTAACTTCTGATTCTGTTAAAAGTACAAAAATAGTAAGTCATCAGTATACTACTACCTAAGAGGAAAATCAGAAATTCAGTTAAGGGAACCTTGATTTAACAACTGATGTGAATGACCCTCTTTTCTCGTTTACTGGATGTGAATTCTCTATTAAAGAGTTAACTGTCACCTTTGTGAGCCAGAAGCAAACATAGCATATAAAGTTAACTCACCTCTGTTGTTTCACTAGCTGCAGTACTTTCTTCCTTTTTCCTTTCTTCCTCTTCCTGCTCCAACTCCTTAATGCTTTCTTCCAGCACATTGGGCCAGAAATCACCTTCAAAATAAGGCAGCTCCTTGGCACTTGTCAGCCTGTCCTCAGTTGCTTGCTTGAAAATGTCCTGTTGAGTGTATCACACAATGCCAAGAATAAATAAAGACTGCTCAGGAGAGAGAGGAGAACCAGAGACCTGATCCAGTGCTCCACTGAACGGCCGTGTCTCAAAGGCCACAGCCCACCCCTGGCAGGCCTCCTTTTCTGGGTACTGGTCAACACCTGGCCTAGCTGTATTGATAACAGCCCTCTCCCTGTTTCATCACAGAAAGACAGCTGCTGAGGCTCTCCTGGACTCCCATCACGCAATCGGTTCATGTTTCTGACATGATGGGAGAGACTACAATACCCCTGGAAAACCTAACCACCCCCTCCCTGGTAACTATGCCAATTGAAAATGAAGCCTACAGTGCTTGGCTTATCCTACACTGGACAAGAGCAGGAACTGTTCTAGGGACAGCAAGTGTGTCTCATCCAGTCCTTTCCCTTACAAATTCGAAAGCACATAAGCACAGCAATGCATGTGGCTGGGCTGGGCATCACAGGTGCAATGAGCCTGGTAAGTCCAGAAGAATTGCTGAATGTACTCTGTATCTGTTACACACAGGAATCCTGAAGTCTGGTTGTGGTAGGGGGACCATGTGCAGCCTGTATCCTTCACTAACAGCTGGCTGAATCTCTGGGGGCCACGTGGACAAAAAGATTGGGGACCACTAAGAGGAACAGGTATTCTGAAAAGGAATAGGTACTTTATACAGTTGTTCTGGAGGTGGTTTTTAAAGGTGCATTGTGTTAAACAAGCACATACAACACAAGCCAAGTTTCTTCTCTGGATTAACTTCAAGATCACCTTACTGGAGACAAAGAGATTTTCTAGTTCTTTGCTACACCAGATCAGATGACAAGGCTTACTATACATTGTTCTACTCTACACATTTAGAAACTGTCACTGGCAATCAAAACATCAATTTTTTTCCAGCAATGTCACTACCATTAAGAAATTCTTGTGAATTTTATCACTTAAAGAGTGGCAAATGCCACTTTTGCCATCTTTAACATATTTCCTTGGTTACATGTGCAATATTCTCCAGTTATAAAAATAATCCTTCCTCAAGTAAAGAAGCAGTTTTATAAGCAGTTTTTCTGATTTTACACTTAGTGAGTCCAGTATTCCACCTGACCCTTGATAATCAGCAGAAGCAATTAATTTGTATAAACCTTAACAAGCCAAATAGTTCCTTGCCTAGAAGACTGCAGTGGAAGAAAATACACAAAGGAAGGTTCTTACACAGTTCCTTTAATGCAGAAACCAAACCTAAAGAACTCAGTCTGAAAGGCAGGACCTCCAGAAAGTCTAAGAAAATGAAGACCAGCTGAGAATAAAACCCCTTCTACAACACTACCACAGCTTCATGCATTGTGAAAACTGTTAGCTAGCTTCAAACAAAAGCCCACAAAAATGAATTCGGGAAGTACAGTAGCAAACCTTGTAGTCATGAATGATTCTCTCAGCAAACGCCTTGTCCAACATCTTCTTATACCATTCTTGCAAACGTTTGGGTTTGGGTATTTTCTGATCAGGTGGATGGCAATGAAAAATATAGTCATCTCCTTCACTTGGGGGACAGGCCCAGATATGTCCTGTCACATACCTGTATTTCACATACAAGGAAGAAGTCTTAATCATCCTAACATTTTAAAATTAATTCAGACAAACTGAGATACAAATTTGCACCTCCTCCTTTTCCTTTTTCTTTGTAACAAATGCTGATGCAATAACCTTTACTATACAAGAGGTGAGAAAAGGCCTGGGATATAATAATGAAGCTTAAACATCAAACGAACTTCTGATAAAAAAACAATAAACTGTCAGTTTAAGAATCCTAACACCACGTTAGTGATAAAAGTCCAAACTTCTCCAGAAAGAAATCTGCCTCTCCACAGAGGCATTTGTTCCACGCATCTCAGAGAGGGCAGAAGAGAGACTATCCCAAGTCAAAAGCTACTTAGTCTCCTGAATTAGAAAAACAATACTAAGAAAAACAGTTTCTTTCTTTACAAAGACCTCACTTACCCAAGTTTCTTCACGTACTCCAAATATCCAATGAGGATTTCATGATAAACTGCAGTTCGGAGACAACGGGGGCGGAAGAAATGAATACTATCTAGATATGATATGTACACACGCCTGTAGTAATGAGAGAAGAATGACGAAAATCATGTATGGCTGAACATCTGTTTTGTCTGCTGAGAACTGACTTTTATATTAGGTATGTATCCAGCTAGACTGAACAAATTAATGATACTATTTTAACGCATATTTAGGCATCTTAAGATGGTATGAAGAGCTCTCAAAAGCGAAAGATGGGCAGCATTTTTTCAGACAGCAAGAATACAGAGGCAAAATTAAATTCAGAATGCAAAAAACTGTAACATTTTTGCTGTGATATTTGTTTTCCCCTCCCAAGTCACCTGCAGTCATACAGGAGGACTTATCTGTGCCACAGAACTGAAACACATCTTCTGTATTTGTCCAGTAAATGTAGCAAGATGTTCGCTGTGCAAGAACGACCAGTACAGAAATGAAAAAGTACCTTGTATTTGGAGGGGGGCAATCTGAGCCGTACTCCTGTACATGCATGCCAAAGAAGCACACGTCAACTCCATCTATCTCCTCAAATGCAAACAGAGCTTTGGTACGGTAAGGGAAAGATTCCGACATCTCACCAGAATCCACGAATCTGAAGAAGGGTGGTAGGAAGGGGAACAGGAGTTAAAAAAAAAAACCAAACCAACCATCAACACAAAAAGCCAATTATTAAATCAATGTCCAACCAGAAAGAGGAAATTCTTTACAACTTTAACTTATTAGAAATATTTATGCAGAAGTTAAACATGGTCAGATCAGAGCTGTATAAAACAGGGAGCCCTGTTACTGTAAAACTCATGACAAGAGTTTCCATACAGTTACCATGTGAATGAACAGGCAAGCATTGAGTGCAAGAGCAAGCCTTGTAACATGGTGCAGAGAAGAAAACCTGATGCATTACACTGAAGTAATGTCATGTAAACACTGTCATTGTGAATTAAAGCCAAAATACTTTCTAGAATAAACATTTTATGCTTTTCCTTTACGATGAAGCAAATTAAAAGTAACTTCAGAAAGCTAAGGTATTTATAAAAACACAATAAAAAGAAGGAACAGTAAAGATGAGAATCTCAGCTACTGCTCCAAACTAAACTATGGATTCTGTAATGCTAAACAAACATGGTCAGACTCTCTCTCAAGATTTAGTAATACAAAGTCATAGCATAACCAAAACCAGGATGTCCCTGCTACCCCCCAACAGCTGAAATACAACTGTCATCTCTTCTCAGTTCATTTACTGCATACTGCTTTTTTTACCTTTCATCATCTTATAAATGCCTAAATTTCAAAAACATGCAAAAGGATTAAGGCACAAATTAGCACCATTTCGAGATTTTTATGCAGAGAGACATCAGTATAGTAATAAAAAAAAATCAAGATCACATTTATTGTAATTAACAGAACTAACCTCGATTTCATTCCTGGTTTCACTTCTACTGTCTTATCTGAACTTGCTACTACTCTGACAAAAACCTCTCCAGCTTCAGGATGATTCTGTCGCCGCAAGAATTTGTTTACTCTGTCTTCCAAATGGTTTCCTAAACGCGTAGTCTGTAGCCCTAGAAATGAAGGGCGAGAACATGACAATGGAAATGTTAATACTGTTAAGTCAGGGTGTTACCATGCTTGTAAGGTCTTCCAGGTTGCTTCTCTGTAGAGAAGTAGGCTTTCTTCCCTTTGTTTTACCTCTGTATGAAAATTTGATGCTTTTATTTATGCAGCCAAAATTAAAAAAGTAAACCCATCCATGTTTTTAACCAAGCTGTAAGTGTTCACACCCTACTGTGGAAGCTAAAACCACTATAGTGGGAAAATTACTTTGTAAGTGAACTAACAAAGGCAGCTTTACATCACGTTTCTAAATTTGCAGGTTTGTTTTATGAACACTGCAAATGTTTTCTCCTAACAAAACCACTATCTGGCTGTTTGACAGAGATTACATCACTTTATAGATCTGGCTCAATGCCACACCTTTTTAGGCAGAGGAAACCAAATCAACAGAAATGAAAAGCCTTTTGACTTCAATGGAGATTTCATTGCTTTTTCTTTTCAAGAGAGCTTTTAGATTGAACAGTTACAGTAATCTGCACATAAAGCTTACATAGTTCTTGCACAGCGATAGAGGTCTTTGAAAGTTCAAGTCCACACTTTGTCCAGATCCCCCCTCTCGGTTTTTACATTTCTCATTAGGTTTTGTAGGGATAGTTGGTTTTGTGGTATTACAGGATGTGATGGATTTCAAATAAATCCACAAATTACAGAAATTAAGTTGAAGATTTTGATTTAAATTAAGAAAATAGAAGCAGCACACTGTTTTGACTTAAAGACTTACGACTATTTCTCTTATCCTGCTGTACTTATTTTACCAACTAGTATTTCTACTTCATTTTTACAGTCTACCTTTTTCAAAGTGACAGTGCAATGTACAGATATTTATTTTACTAAAATGCATCTAATTTTCAGCTCTCCATTGCTTCATTTTTCAGTTGTTATTTGGCTATTGACACGAGGCTGTTGGTTCTTCTTCCTAAGAGCTTGCATACAGAATGCTGAATACCTACGCTAAAAATTATTTTAGGCTCCAATACTGTGTAAAAAAGCCACATATACTCAAAGAAAGACCTCGCTTTCCAAGGGATTTATATACTTAAAATATAATTTTATAATCAGTTTATAGAAATGGCTAAATGTGGTAATCTTGTTTTACATCTTTTAGTCTGTCCCCTTGTCCAAAGGGATTCTGTGGATATGACCAGCACAACACATTCTGTGATTCTAAGTATCATTTACTGAAAGCCAGTAACTAAACTTAAAGGCATGTTAAAATAAAAATTACACTATGCCTTTTATCAGTTCCAACACACTGCCTTTCCCAGTGTTTCCCAGCCCAATACAGTACATTGGGCTTTCCATATATACTAAAGGGGGTTGATTTTAAAGGAAATACAAAGATTTTAAAAGAAAAATCTCAAATACTTTCTGAAGAAAGTATTCGATTTTGTTTGTTTCTCAGAAAACAAATCAGAATAAATAAGAAACAGCTCAATTTCCGCTAATGGGTTGGTATATTTTTAGAAAGCCATTTTAGTTAACTCTACTGTCTTGTTGCATGTTCATTTTACCATCTTTTCAATGCTAAGCAGCTGAAGGATATCTGCTACTTTCCTTATGCTGCAATTCACTGAGACTTGAAAAACAAACAGAAAGACCAGATAAGAAGATAAAAAGAAAGAGGCAGCACTGTAACGAAAGGAACTACAGTCGCATATTTGGATATATTAGAACGTGCAAATTCTTTTAGAAAACAACTAGATTTTGGTTCTTGGACACCTCTAACATACGTACTTTCGGTAAAAGCACAGGTCTCAATGAAAACTGCAGCGCAAACTTGAAAAAAGGCATCCAAATCAGTAACAGCATAGAAGACTTTCAGGCTGAGTATCAAAGTTTTGTTGCAGTAGCAGTGGCTGGACATTTCTTAAAGCATGAGTGACTGGACAGATAGGAAGAAGTCAAACTTCTGGCCAACTGTGTGTTTCTGTTGGGAAACTATTCTGGGTGACTTACTTGTCAAGATATCTTTTGTCTTTGAATGTCTCTGCATTAGCTACTGGTTAAGTAATATTTGTAGATTTTCTTAGTAAGAAACATACTTCAAAAGTTAAGAATTTTCACAGCATAAGCTATCTATATGCTGGTTTCTATGTTGCATTTGGTATGCTACTAGTCAGGTTTATGCTCAGCTATTATGGTAACATTTGTATTCCTAATGTATATTAAGTCAAATTGGTTATCTTAACCACATCGCAAGTAGCTTGCAGCTGAGGGATGTGCTATCTTGACTATCAGCAGTTGTGCCAGCATGCTTGAGAGAGGGTAGGAATATTGATGGCAATTCATTAAGTAAAGTTTGTTACGGGGAGGGAGAGAGACAGGCACATGTTAATGTTTCAAACCTTCACATATTTGTTTTCAGGTCAGTAGTAAGACCAAGGTTTTGACAAGAGCAGGCTTTCCTTCCCTGTTCTTATGTTTCCAATAGAGCACTGTTCAAGAAAACCGATCTCAACAGCTGAGCCCACCAGTGGATTACAGCTGGCAGCAGGACTCAAGGGAAAAAAGAAAACAAGAGGAAGGAAACAGAGATCAGTGGAAAGGAAAAAAGCACCATTATTTCTCTGTGCAGATTCCCAAAGAGCAAAATGGTCACCTAGAACTAAACGGCTGCTTACTCAAATTTCAAGCAATCCTACAGAACAACTGCAGACATACAAGGAATCGCATACTTATTTAAACAAGAGACATCTATTTAAAACAGTTGCCTAAACCTACATTTTTATTTCATCATTTTATTAATGTTCTTTTACTATCTTAAATGATCTTTAATGAGGCTAATTTTAGTCTTTTTAACAACACTATCTTGCATGCATCAGGTTACTCCAGAGACCGTTTTGATTACTGTAACCTAATACGCCTCATGCAGCATTATCATCTCCAAATTATCCCCCTTTGATTCTCTTATTATGCAATCAACCACACACGAAGTTATCAAGAAGTTCCATTATTAATGCAAAACCATGCTTTTATTACAACTTGGAAGATCCAGGCTTGCAAAGTCACGGTACGACAAGGTAATGCCCAGAATTTCCAAGGGCCAAAGAAGACCAAGGGAGGAACCGAGTGTTCCTGTAAGTTCTAGTTGCTGAAGTGTCCAAATCACCCTCTTAGTTTCTACACTCATGTTATTTTCATTCTCTGCGCACTGACATTGCATTTTCAATGCTAGTTGCTACTCCTTCCCCACCACATAAGTCTGTATGAGTAAAAGGTATCAAATTATGTTCCCTGATCTTAAATGCATGTAAAGAATGCCTGTGTAAGGATTACTATGGAGTCTGAGGCAACCAAACCTGGCATCTTTTGGTATGCTCTTTAGTGCATGTTTCAACAATATTATGTCAATGGTTACTTCCAAGAAAATGTAGACACATAGTACAATCGGTTACTTCTTCTAGTGGACAGTTCCACTCTACAAGCAAAAGCTCTTCAAATACATTAGTACTTGACATCACCACAGTACACCTGAAATGTAGCATAACTTGTTACTACATGTTATTTGAAGGGCACAAAGGTTACAGTGATTTACTACACTTTCAACTACCTGGAAACATGTCTAAATATAGTAAAGTGCATACAGCCTTTTGTTTCCCCTGTTCTGTTTTCCCCTAACTTCTTTGAATCTTAGAAAAATAAGGACACAGACACCAAATACCTCAAGCAGCGTTAAAACTTACCACAACCACATAAAAGGCAGGTCTTTAAAACATTGATTAAAATTCTGACAGCTACTAAAGCCTTGGGCTACGCTACTCCCCATCTGCAAACATTCCTGTACTGTTCCTGGTGCCAACAGAAGGTCTCAGTCAAAAAGCTATTAGGGGTGGCAGGGAGAAGATGAAAGTTTAAGATAAAAATAGAAATACCAAACTCACTTTTAGCACTGAATTTGTTTTCTTTGCGTGTTCTACCAGTTTTCTTCAAACAATTATCACAGACAAACCTATTGAGAAACAGAAATTTTTAGTTTGTTTTTTTTTTTTACAAAAAAACCTTAGTATACACCCATTACTGACCAGTTTAAACCCAGTGTTTGAACTCATCTCTTCCTTTTTGAGGGATTTCAAGCCTTTATCAGCTGTTTTACTTCTGCCAAGCAGTTATACCTGCATTTGTGTTCTGCACTACAGAAATTTATCTCCAACCACCTTTCATTGTTTACTAGCTTAGAAAGGAACCACAGAAACCTGTATCTATGAACAAGTTTGTTTCATGCAATTTTTATCTGAATATACTGAAATGAGACCCCACCATCAAAAAATGTATTTCGAAACACTCTGTCCTTTTGTACTCAGCTCATAGAATGTAGTGACTGCACATGAAAAAGCAAAGGCAGAAAGTCTTGATTATATAAACTACACTGATTATTATGCAAAGGGTAAAAAATACTAACAAACATCTTACCCTGAGGGCCAAATAATATCATAATGCAATACACAAATCTGGTGCATCTTCCGACCACACTCTTTGCAGTCAACAAACCTGAGAAGAAAAACAGCAATCACTTCTATTGTTAGGCAAGTGATTTTCCAGAATTCACCAAGAAAGAAGGACTTTTCAACCTTTTGCTAAGAACTGAATCAACTTCAGCAGGCCTCACTTATGTGTCAGCTTAAAAAAACAACCACAAGCTGACTAAACGGTCATTCAATTTACTGTAGGTGTAAAAACTAGTCATTCGTGAATCACTTTGCCAAGAGAACATGTATTAGCTTGTCCCTGCCTGCGCGGGTCTGCTGTATAGTTCTGTTGTTGTTTTATTTGGTTTGTCATTTTTTTTTTTTAATAGCATGTCAAAATTCCTTTTTTGGATGGGAAAAACATTAGAGCTTTTCCAAGTCAAGACTGCAACACCAGTGCTGAAGACAAATCCAACAGGGTCTATCTCTGCAGTCTCCCTTTAAAGGTCTGTGGAAGGAACTCTATTTAGTATTTGCAAGGATGAGAAAAGGAATCAAAATGTATTTTGTATCAAACTGCCAGGGAACAAAGTAGTAGCAAGATAAAATGTTTCAGCTAGTTAAGGACAACAGGAACAGTAGCACAGTGCTACTGAAGGAGCCTTCCACTTGGCTCCACTTGTGCTTCCTGAGGGCAAGCACAAGGGAGGAGGATGGCTCTTTCAATGGCTTAAACTTCTCTTCACTTGAGTGAAGAGAAAAATGTGTTTTAGAAGTCCAGCTAAACAGAAGAAGAAAATGCTGAACTCCCCCATGTCCTCAGGGTTTGCTGTGAAAGGCTCTGTATGACAGAGAGCCATTTTCAGCTAGTTGTGCAGTGCCCTACAGAACACACCTTAGGAATTACCCAGATAAACAGAACTAGAAACTGCCATTAAAGCAGGCTCATGTTTTCCCCTTGAATATCAATACTAGATATCATGTTTGTATGATGCTCTATGAACTCCAGAGACAGATTCTGCAGTATGTTTGGGTAAAGATGGGGGCAAAATTAAGACTTTTTTATTCACTGCCCGATTTCTGAAGTGCAGGCTAAAGGACAAGTGGTGAGATTAATTTAAGAAAAACTATGGCCTGGTACTTACGGCTCTGGATCTAGTGTATCATTTTTCTTCTTTTCAAACTGATCCTTAGAGATGGTTCTGGAGACAAAGAGTTAATATGAAAATTCAGTAGTATCTTTATATCAGAGGCTAAGACAATATCATGCTTTTCTGAACAGCAGCAAATAAGCAGACCTTAGGTCTGAAGAAAGCATTTCATTTATTTTCTATTCAGAGGAAGCAACTCAGTAATTTTCCCATTTCACTTTCTGTGTAAATTAAAAGCAAAATAAGATACCCAAGTATACACATAAATTTAAGATCATAAAGAACAGGGGAAGCTATTGTCAGTAAAGAAGCCACTTTCCAAAACAGTTTGTATCCCTCAAATGTTAGAGCTTTGGTCAGGTTAAAGACAAGCCTTTGGTTTCATGAACAAAGGCTGTATTTTAAAAGGTGAGACATCAGGATTAGCTAAAGTCTTTAATTTGAAAAGGTAATGGATTAGCGGTATTTATTTACACACCTTCCATTCCCCCCACTCCAACCACATTATCTAGTATCTGCTACTCCTGCAATCAGTCTAAGGGCAACTCCTGAGTAGCACCAACTGGACACAAGCAACACTGGCAAAAACCTCCTATTAGTAAGAAAGTGGACTTTTCCCCATGAACACCACCACTGGCCATGGTATTTTACTATCGTATCAGGACTAGATATCATCCCCTAATTTAAAAATATGGCATGCAGAAGAAAGGAAGGAACTTACGTTTGAGGCTGGGAAGGGTCATCACCCAGGGTGACATTCTCCCCCTGAATTTCAGTGAAACACTTCTCACAGAAGTGATACCTGTCAGCAAGAAGGCCATATTTGGGTGAACTGGTCCAGCACAACATACAGCCACCCAAGCACGGAGCCACCAACCAGAGCAGGGCAGATCACCACGACGAAAGGGGGGGCGTTGTTGGTTGATTGATGGGTCAGTGTGGACAATGAGGAGGAACAGAGGGAAGGGGAGGGCAGGATTAGAGAACAGGGGAGGGAACAAACAGCACAGACATAAGAGGTAAGACGCAAACACCAAGACAACACAGAGCAGAAAGCCAAGGCAAAGCACAGATTAGCATTCGGTCTCATTTTAGACATTACTAACAAGTTGTTGAGTGTCAGATTCAAAATTTGGGGAGGATTAATAAAGTAGCTACCAAGTGCTACATTTGTATAGACTTCAAATTTAAGAATTTGGATTTGATTTGCATTACTTAGTAAAAAATGCTCTTTGATTCCAGGCTTGCAACTGATCAAGTTTCCTTTGGGTAGAAACACAGCCTGTCAAAAAGCTTTAAGAACACATTTATTACAGATTTAAGCGATTAGAAAATATGCTGAAAGCATTTACTGATTGTCAGTAAAAATTGTAAAAGCAGAAAAAAGTCTATAAAAATATTAAGTTAAAAAGTTATTTGACTATAAGAGTAAATGTGACCAATTGCTCAGCTAATATTCTTTAATATAAATGAAACCAAATCCATACTCTAGACAAACATTTAACAGAAATGCAATTGTGGGTCAGAGTTTCCAGCCATTTATCTATAGGGATAATATATGTATATATGTGAACAACATTAAATATTGTACATACATACATTTATCAGGGTACATTAAAGATGTGGAATTATGTTTTACAAATTGAATGAGGCTAGGTACAATTTTTGGTCACCAGACCAAGAGCCAATCCAAGTTACACTCAGCAAAACCAATGCTGCAGTTTAACAAACCAAGCTGAGTAAATTGTAATACAACTCTATGAAAATACAATCTGCATTTGAAAAAAATAAAATCAAAGTTACATGGATTTTGGTGGGGGTTTTGGGTGTGTTTGTTTCAGATGAACTGGAACCAAAGTTGTCAGGGTCATTAAAAATAAAATAAAACAAAGGAGGCTAAACGTTTGGAAAGGATATGAATTCACACATGAACAAAGGTAACAAAGAGAGGCCAGAGCTGTAAAATGCAGGAAGGCCACAAAGGATCGCCAAAATAAAAGAGCTTTATGGAGGATCAAAAGAGCAAGAGAGTATAAGCAGCAACGGCAGCACAGTAAAATGCAGTTTTAGTATTCAAACACTAGAACTGTAAGAATGGTAAGTATAAAAAGCATCAAACAAGACTCAATGTCACAATGAACCAACAACTTAAGGGATGGAGATCAATAAAAAAGGCAGCTAGCCCCTTCAAACACAGTTAAACTACTGGAATCCAGGTGACAGAACTCCAAGGCTGTGCTTTTCTGGAGGTACGGAAGCCATTTACAGGCACTTACTGAGATGTATGGAACTGCCTCCTGTGACACACACAGGCCATCACATCACCACTACATGTTTCTAAACCCTTGTGAGACACAGCGCAGCAAGCGGGAGCGGGTCCTCCAGTAGTGCTCAGTGCATTAGGGAAAGACGCTCTGCAGAGCAATCTGTGTCCTCCCCAGGCTGGAGCTAGGTCTGTGTTACCACAGCATAATTTACAAGAGCCTGAAAACTTCTGCAAACTGCCAGCTGGCTGAGGCTTGAAGAGCTACTCTGCTAGCCAAGAACTACTTAAATGCAGCAGCACACTGAACGCTCCCCTCTACTGTGGGACTGCTACAAAGAGCTAAAAAAGGTGTATTTTATTCTAGTTAATACAGCCCATACTGACATATCCATGTAGGCATCTTACCAGGAGAGCAGCTGCAACTTTGATAGCAAACAGTTGAGCTAAAATGCCCTGCTCCCTGCCCAGAGGGCTTACTGCCAGCCTGCCACAAGTTAAATTGCAAGTGACTTCTGGGTCAGCTTGATCAGAACTAAACACATCACCCTCCCAGGGAAAACCAAGTGTTTTGGAGCTGACAGTGCAATAGAACAAGGCAAGGAGGAAAATAAAGTATTCCAATACTTTGTAATCATGTGTAATGATAAATGTATCATGGTTGTTACAGACCAATATTACAAGATAATTTCAGGACTGGATATTGACACTGCACATCTCATTTACACTAACTTCACTCACTTCGTACCCCTAATGGGATACAGTATTGTTTGATAATTAAAAAAAAACTCACCCCAAACCCTAAACATTACAAGTTCAGTGTGTAAAAGAATATAAAATTCTATGTCCTTCATTTTCTATAATATGCCTCTTTAAATTTTTCTTCAATTAAAAACCTAATTATTTTCCTTACTAACAGGTTGTTCCTTTTAAGAGTCAGATTGGGAAGGACTGAAAAACAGAAGGACCCTCCCAAACACCCGAAAAATCCATGCTCAAGGCTGCTGTTAATACTTTCCTACATTTAAACAATCCCACAAAAGGTTAATTCTAATCCATTTTCAGAATAATTTATGGGCTTTCAAAGCATTCATGAAACTGAGCAATGAGGTTGCTTTGATACTGGGTTTAAGTTACACTGCAGAACTCCAACTAGTTTCACCAGCACAGGTATTCTGCCCTCTGTTCGTGCTGCAGCAAGCTCAGGTTTGTGGGGATGAGGGCTTCAGTTTCACTGTGTTAAGCACATGCTTCAGATCCAGAGCAGGATTCCAGATCCTGCAGAACCAAAGCCTTAGGCACTAGCAAGAGTCAAGCCTTAATGCATGATATTAAAATGAGGAAATAAAAATTGAAATACAGTGAAAATGAGTCACCTAAAGATCATGAACATTTGCCCACAAAATAACCAAGATGAAACAATAACTGTAACTTATGAATATGGACTCTCAGAAATGGAGGCTTGCTTGTAGATCACTGACTTTTGCGTCTCACTAGAAATATTCAGCAAACCTCAAAGCATACAGTATTCTAGTTATAAGTGTCACAGAAAATCCAAAGAATGTACTTACTGCAACACATCAGAAATGAAAAACTTTTCGAATGCAGACTGTTCAGGTGACTGATTTCCATTTATCAAAGAGTAATGGTATGGTTCCATACCAAAGGCCAGAAAATGCTCAATCTCTGCATTAACAGGTGAATTTCCAGATGTAATTAAGTGCATTCAAAGGAAATTCTAAATTAGTAGTTGGATATTAGTACTGATATGAAAAACCAGCGTTCTCAACTGGATAGTCACATATGAAGTATATTTTCTGAACAACTTAACCTAAACTTCTGCTTTACTATGGAAGCTCAACAGTTCCATACAAAAAAAATAACTTTTAATTACTGAACTGTAATGCCAGAGCTCATTTATTCTGTGGTGCCTACTAGTTGTAATTTAAGTAGGGGATACACTGAACTTGAAGAACACCTCATTTTGTCTGTTCTGCAAATGGAAAAAGTCAAACACATTTGACCACTTAAAGATCTGCTGGAACGACATAGTGTTTTTCACTAATGTGCTACTTGGTTATGAAAAAACTAAGATCTGAAGATCACTGTCACAGGAAACAGCTATTTTGACTGTTTTAGAGCAATACATCTGATGAGTAAGGGCTTTCTATGATCTGACAGTCCAAATGCACACTTAAAAATATGGTGATTGAGCTTTAGAAATATTTTCTTAAAAAACCCAACCCCAAAAAACCATTTATCACTTGATTTAGTTGGCCCGAAAGAAAAAGCCTCGTACCACCCCAACTCAAACCCACCCCAAATCCCCAAACTCAACCCTTCCTCACAACATCTGGATCAACAGAAACCTACACCTACTTCTGTTCTGTTACTGGCCTACTGACACTTAAGACAGATCACCTCCTTTTTATTACTACCCTTTTAGACTAAACTCAGTGTAAATGGGCTATCTCATTTACAACAGGTAGGAAACTGAAATATTGCATTGCCGATTCCAGAGAAGCCCACTGCCTCATCAAGCTTGTACTTGCTAGCAACCAACACTGCTTTCCGCTCAGTAATCCATATGATTAAACACTGACTTAAACAGAAAAAATATAACAGAAAAAACCCTAAATTAAAAATAACCCCTTCAATTATTCCTGAAGCTGCTTTTCAAATACAGCACTACCTGGATGCATAACATGGAAAGTATTTGAAATTCTACCACTTAAGAGCTGGTATTTGAGGGTTATTTTTCCCTCACTTCCAATATGAAGCACTATCTCTGTAAATGCATTTTAATTGCTTTGTTTCTGCCCAGACTATTTTCAGAGTTCATAGTGGCTGTATAAAACCTTTTATGAGATCTCATGAAGTTACATTCTTCCATGTCAGTAGCATCTGCCTCACAAAGGCCACCTAAAACCCAGCATACAATTTAAAATGACATGTTTTTATCGTCCACACTGTGCTGCTTCAGGTAGGCTGCACACAACAGTCTTGCACTATCTTACAGCATGTTTGGTGATGTCGGGATTTCCCTTAGAGAGAATAAATGCAAGCACTGACTGTCCAAATCAGCTCTTTAACTTCAGTTAGACAACAGCCTGCCATGCACTTCGAAGCTGGCAAAACTTATAGCCTGCTGAGCCTATGGAAAGTAATTCATAACTTTGTTTTAAATAGGGAAAAGGAAGTTTTGAGTGTCAGCCCATTTATGGTTTGCATTTGGGGAGGGGAAACATTATCAAGGAAACCAAAACCAAAGCCAAGTTCTAATTTTACTTTGTTATTACAGCAATGTTGATTAAAGCACTAAGTGGAAAATTAGTCTTACAATGTACAATTGTTTAATAATTGTACAAATACCAAATCCTAATACTAATTAAGAAATAAGAGACTATTGTTGTCACAGCTTCTCAGGAGTCTCTGGGTAGTTTTCAATGCTAATTCAAAGCTGGGTTAAATAGAATTAAGTACTAACTAGCAATAGAGAATATAAGTCTTGCAATCAACCACTGTATCCCCTACTTTGCAAATTCTGACAAGCACAAATCTGTGTACTTTTTTACATTTCTCCCAGAACAAGGTAACATGATTTCTCAGCGTCCTTGTGCAATTCCGCCCTTTTTCCTTCAGCACCCTGCTACTCATTTTGTGGAAAAACCAGAAAACTTCACTTCCACTTACGTGGTGTATGGTGCATCCTAACTATAAGCAAGTACTAAGTACAGTGAGTATCAAACTACAGCACAGGAAACTAAGGGGTCACTTGCAAAAGGACAGCATGCAAAGGTATATAAGTAACTTTTTCTTGACTGGGCTGACAAAGAAAAGAAAGTTAATAATCCTCCTCCTCTGTATGTGCAGAGAACTCAAAGGATCTCACTTTCTGAATAAGAGGGGGGAAAAAAATAAAACCGTCATGGACTTACCTATTCTGGTAACTGTAGTAGGCAGCATCACGAGGAATAGTACACAGCTGCTTGCCGTAGCAGCACAACGTCTGAGGAGAAAACTCATACTGCAAAACAACAGTGAGAAAAGAAGCTTTAAAATGCAATCTTATGTTATCAAGTATCTATCAGACAAACTTGATGCTTATGGACATCATATTATGTTTATCAAACTCTTTCAAACTATTGTAAATGCATTAGCACAGCTTTCTTAATTACAATTATTAACTATGTAAGCTAAAGAGCTGACCCTCTAACTGCCTACTTCATTGCAATGGACATGGGAAACAAGCAAAGCGTTTTAATGTCGCCAATGACCAAAAAAGGTGTTCTTCAAGGGAGAAAATTATGCTGTAATTTTCTGAATTCTGAAATTTATAATAATAGAATAGCAGCAAGAAGGATGCTGTCTACCTTTTTTAGCTCTTAGCACGTTTATAATAAAGCCAAAGTTCTAGCAAACCTTTAATTCACTACTTCAATTTTTTTTTTTTTAAAGAGTCTACAAAGCTCATGTTTTTTCTATCTGATTAATCAAGCTAAGTTCTTTGGCAGGATACAACTCCATTCATGGAATACATACCTTGCGCCCACAACAGTAGCCAAGTGATTGCATAACAGGATCAATTTCTTGTTCAAACACCTCCGCAAGTTTAGTGCAAAACTTGTAGACCCTGGAAGTCTTGCGATTGTAGAGCCAGGCATTGTTAAACATCAGCCAAACATCGTCCACATACTGCCAGGGTTCTTGGTACTGCCCAGTATCCAATTTTCGTTTAATGGTTGAAAGATCCATAGGATTCTTCACAATGTCGAAGTAGTCCTTCAAACACACACAAATCTCTTTATTTTTAAGATGTCAACTGTTCACAATATGTTGAACAGAAAAGACAAAACATTTATATGAGCAAAGACAAGACACGCAAACATTTTATGTTTTTTTTCAAAGCCAACTCACCGGAATCCCTAAGAGCTGGGGATCCACAGGCTGTCGAAAAGGTAGAGACTCTGGGTCCTGCCGGTACAAAGCTTCAAGGGTAGGCATGAGAGCCTGGCGCAGCTCCTCAGGTTTGAAAACTGTTAATGAAAGTCAGAAAGGTTAGAAAATTTCCTTCTGTGTTTCCTAACCTCTTGTCTCCCTTAAAAAAAATAAAAATAATGAAGAACTATGTTAGCATAAAAATCTTCAAAGGGAATTCCTGATCTACATAGCTGATTAGGGGCAGAACTTACAATCAAGAGGCTACTGCACAGCTTTTGTTTACTCAGTAGGTGACATTCCCAGATTAAGTAGGCAGGAACAACTGTAGTTGATAATGATACATATTCTAGCGCATAAAAAGAAGTACTTATTCAGAAGCAAATTAATTCAATTGCTTTAACGTGGATGAACCTTAGCTCTTCAGAGAAGAGATGCGTATTTTCCTCTCCCTCTTTTCTAACCTTGTTTGCTATTTCCAAGGCAAGACACTCCTTGCAAAACACCACAGTGGACAAGGCTGAAGAGCCAACTCTACAGAAAGTAACCAGGTGTCTTGATAGTTGGCATAGGAATTTCCTGACCATAGTATACAAACGCTCCCGAACTGATGCACTGTTAATTGATTTTTAAAGTGTTAATACTTTCAGATTTATATGCATCATTACAACCACTTGGCAACAGTGGCATGGCAACAGCCATGTTTCTTTCAATAGTCGATGACAAGGACAAGAAAGGCAATGCATTTTCTGAAAAATAATGATAACTTGGAGAGCTCTTTGAACATCTCAGTGGTGTAATTACATTTATTTCCTTACGAACAAAGTCTTTAAATAGGAAAGAATGCCTATTATTGAGAATAAAAAAAGAAAAGACAAATAAGGGAAGCAAGATGGCATTTAATATTTATCTACCTGGCTGAAAGATACCATGAAAAGTGAGCAATTAGGAGTTCTGTTGAAAGCACTTAAATCAACAGGGCCACAGTGACCCCTTCGAAGCTGATCATAGCTTCTGTCACTCAACTGGTATTTTGGCAAGATATAAATTGCTTTTTGTGACTTCTAGTTAAAAATCTATGATTTTAAGAAAGTTCTTTCTTTTTTCCCCTCCTTTTTCATTTGGGAGGTATTTCTGAGAGAAGGCTTTTCATGTCAGCTGCACTGACTGAAATCACACACAAAATAAAGCAAGACGAGAAATTAAGTTGACACTACTCAGAAAAAGTTTTGAAGCATTACATTCTCAATTTTTATAGCCATCTGTAAATGCTGCAGTTCTTGGAAATTGTTAAGTCAGGATGAAAACTGTATGACCATTTGAGTGCACTGCCTCAAGAGAGAGGAAAGACTGCTGCTCACATACACAACAGGCAAGACACAACCCAAATTATGGCAAAAGACTAAGCAAGCTGCAGAAGGGCTTCTGCAAAGGCCTGCCTTACAGCTGTATCAAGACCTTATGCTGCTACTATTGAACTCAGACTCAGCAGATTATAAATGGGATGAGCCAACAACAACAAATGCAACCTGATGATCATTTCAGCTGTTGCCACAATCTCAGTCCCCATAAAATGGCAATTATCTTCCAGACTGATTGCTGGCACCCTTCTAGGAAAGGAACCCTATCATATACTCTCAAAGGTTTATGAACAACTACTAAGTCATATTATGGAATTCTTGAGAACAGAAGGAAATACTACATTCCGTTCATGAGAATTATTCTTCTCTACTGCTTTTGGAAACATCTTGTTTTGGCTCAGGCAGTTCGTAATCCGATAATCTGAATTATTTTATTTAATAAAATTTAAAAGGTCAAAAAGCACCTTTTAATAATCTATTGTGGCCATCTGCTTGACATTTCTTTAAGAACTTTCTCAGTACTGACCCCTGTAACAGCATACCAGTAAGCTAGAGTATCTTTCAAATAAATCCAATTTTAATTTAAATCCATACTACAGAGATTCAGCACAACTTCTGCCAAGTTCCTTGAAGCCCAATTATCTCTGGTGATGAAGCTTAAAAGCTACTCTCATTCTGGAAGTTTGAAAAAATAAAAATAAAAATCCAGTTATTATTTCAATTTATGACTTGACCTAAAATCATGAAGAAAAGTTGTCTTTGTCTTTAGCAGTAATAAAGCTGCTCTGCCTTTAAGAATACGACTAGTAACAGAACGTTTCATCATAGGATCTCCTTCTACATAGATTTTACAAGAAAGTTTCTGTTTTCCCCTCTGTCCTTTTCCAAAGTTAAATGCTCTTGGTTCTCCTCTGGTAGCTGGATTATATTTGTAAGGAGCTGGCATCCAGTTACTCATTTTGTCTTGGATGTGTGGGTGGAAAAAGAGAAAATGGGATCTTTGCCTGAATCATGATAATGTATAATCTGCCAGAGAAGAGTTTAATGCTACCTTTTTAGATTTGTATTTCTTTCAGAGGAAATCCTGCTTGTAACTACCAAGGAGAAAATTTGTAAAGGAAGATGAAGACATTTTCAAAACAGTAAGGACAATACACCTGAATACCCCTCCCCAAACCAATCCCTTGCAGGTTTTGTATTATTATGTATTATAGAGAAGGGAAGAAAACAGTAAAACTAATTTTGGGAGGTCAAACTAAGGCAGACACCTATGATGAGGCGACAGGAGCTACTCAGATGAGTATCATCCTGCTTCTTTTGCAAGGGAATATGCAAGGAACCAAACCCATTCCTTTCTTGCTCACATGAGATTTGAAGGAAAAAAAGCAAATGCAAGTCAATCCCTGAATTCAGAAGGGTTTGTTTGCCTGCATTTATGAAGGCAAATCCTTGATGAGGAAGAGAAGTTTGCTGAAGGGATGTCTGGAATTCTCCAAAAAAGCTCAACTACAAAAAGTCAGGTATAAGTGAACTGAGCAGACCACTATCTCAGCAGTACTATCTTGGTCTGTTTTCTAGCCCATACAGTATTCCCCATCACTTTAGTCAGGTTACAAACTAGTTGTATTAAGTGAACACAGCCAAGCCAATAGAGTTCAGTACACCTGGGTGGTTGGTACAAACAGATGAGATTCCACCTCCACAACTAAAGCCACCTGTACCCAGAAAAACAATCCAATGAGGTCCAGGTGAATCTTTTCAAACAGTAACATATCAGGCTATAACTTGCTAAGCTATGTTAGAGCATGCACTCACTAACATCTCCAACTGTGAGCCTTCCCTTTCATAGCTGCAGCATGTACCTGCTACATCCCAGGTTACTGTGTGGTGACCCTCATGAATCTGGATTCATGGGAATGAAAAAGAGATTCCAACACTTCTGTACCCCATGCAAAACTCCATGAGTCTCATAAGCAATTTTAAAATATCATGTAACCCTTAAGCATGCTTTACAGTATTTACCCTCAAATAATTCTTATTTAGCATTTTAATACAAATGCGCTATTAAAGTTGGACAAACTACTTGGTGAGAAAATGTCACCTTTCATAAAGTTGTGTATATGGTTGTACCTGCCACACTGCACATGTATTATACTAAATGGTTACTTAGTGACACTATTTACAAGATAAAATTGCATTACTAAATGAGGCATTGGAAATACACAGTAACCCAGACTGACTAAGCAGAAGGACACAGCAGAGCTTCCGCAGACAAATTCTGCAGGGACTTTCCTCTTTCTGCCTCTGGCCTCAATTTGCCTGCAAGTGCACTCTTTCTAACAAGCAGCAGTGATTCTTTCCATTGGGAATATAACTGGTTTATAAATGCTAATAAGCTTTCCAACTCACTGTTACATTTTGTGTGAAACAGGCTCTGCCAGTTAGTTCTGCAGCATATTCTCATTTGGCTGGCCCACTGTGCTACAAACTGAAAACACCATCTACAGAAAAATGTGTTTTATAGTGGTTTATAGTGTTTTGTCATAAAAAGATTATGCTTAGTAATTAAATGCAACTTGAAGCATATACAGGAGATCAAGATTCAAACTGCATAAACTTTCAAACTTTATGATTACTTGATCACGTTCTGGAAAGCTTGCACATGTAATGTTCTCCTAATGGAGTTATATGCAGTTTCCTTTTCAAATAAAGAAGGAAGGAAAAAAGAATAAGGTAATTAAATGGATCATCACTCTCTTTACAACATGTTGAAAGCTTACCTTTGGTCAAAAACTAAAAACCACCCACAGAAAACATTTCAAAAAAGTGGATGCCAAGACACAGAGGTCTCCAAACAGCTAAGGTTTTTGAATCCAAAAACTTACCTTGCAGGCTCTCACAAAGCCTGTATGACAAGTAATTTATTTCTGCCTGTTTCAACAATCTTATTCATTTATTTCTTATTAACCCAGGTCATGCAATCATTTACATAAGTCCATTCAAAATCTGTAATGCCATCAAGTTTCCTTTTGGAAAAATACACAATACAGACACCCACACCTAAACCTATGCTGACACTGCAGATTAACTGAGGAGACTACTGACCTAACCACTTCTGAGAAGAAAGCTTTCAAACGAATACTACACTGAAAATGACATAGGACCTTAAAAAAAGTTTCAGTCTATTGCAGCAGTCAAGCCTTGCAGGAATACAGACTGAGGAGGGGAGTTCAAGCACCAGATTCTCAGAGAAGTGAATGCTGAAACTCAATATGAAGGCAGTGTGCGCATCCTCTAGTGGAAAAGCAGAGCAAAGGGTATTCTGGGTTACTGAGAGCACCCTTATCTACGCTGAGCTCCCCTGGAAGGCACTGGCCAAGACGTACAGGGAGAGATTTATATACATAATTCTCCAGTAATCACTGCCCTGGTCCTTCTGAGCAGAAACTGAAGTCTGTGAGAAGACTGCTGTGATCAAGACCACAATGACATGCTTTTAACCCCATGATTCATGTAACATTAAAGGAATCCTACTTTCAAAACGAAGTTAGAGTATTGATCTAGAGCTCCACGCGTTGGAACACACGTGCAAAACAGATGTCCCAGCAGCAGCTGTGTCCGTAGATAAAAAATGTTAGTAAAATCTAAATACACAAGAAAAAGTCAGTTTTCATGCACATACTTTTTTTGCGGGGCTGAGATGGTGATGTGGATTGTGAAGTGGTTCCATTAGTGCTGCTCTCCTCTTCCTCTTTAACATCTACTTTTATTTCAGGCTTCTTTTCTTCTATTTCCATTGGCTCTTGTTTCAGTTCTGTTCCATCTGTTTCTTCTTTCGTTTGTGAAGATCCTTGTATATCCTCCTCCACCTTAAGAAAGGATGCAACAAGATGTACTATTAAATCTACAATCCAAACTTCAGACATCAAAATATTAGTTTGAGATTGTCGAAGCATTCTCCATCCATGGCTTTCTCAGGACAGTTACTTTCCAGTAACTACCCTCTTCTCACCCCTTAGCTCACCAATTCAGACATATTATTAAGTGCTTTTATATCTATCACTGCTTTCAGTTAAGCTGTATAGAATCTCATTTACCTCAGTCTTAGCTTCCACTTGTGTCTCACTAGTCTCTGGCTCAGTTTCTTCAGTTTTAACTTCTGATTTGCTTTCTAGCATTGGTGCATCTGGTCCTAGTTGCTGGGAATTCGTATCAGCACTAGCAACTGAGGCAGGGGTGGGGACCCTGTTATCAATACTAGCTGCTGCCTGGGATAGCTGTTGTAAAAACAGTACAAAAGAAAGACACTGCATATATAGAAATATTTTCCTTTACTAAAAATGAACAGCACAAAAGAGACATGAGATGATATTCTAAAACAGTGCAGAACATGGATACAGGAGCTTACTGTAGCCAAGTTTTGGTATCCCACATTTAGTAAGTCTGCTTTAGAGAGGAGAAGCCAAGGAAGAATTCTGCCCCAAAGTGGCTTCTTTTACAGAGAAAACACCTGCCCAGTAAAACACTGTACATCCCTTGAAACGTGCATTCGTCCTGACTGATTCTTAGAAGAAAAAAACCCTATGTAAATCTCATGATCAGACAAGATCGATTTTGATTAAGGCCAAATATAACATCAGGCCTGTTATCCCTCATCTTTCTGCACATTGCTGCAATTTTTATTTTCAGCAGTTCAAAGTCATTCAAGGCACCCCCCTCCTTCAAACAACACTGAGAACATCTGAACACACATATTTTTACACATCTCTATAATGAACCCTTTGGTCTAACACAGAAGCTACCACTGACAACTACAGTCTCTACACATTCACGACATGGCGCTATACGTAGGGTGAACTTTTGTGGAATGTCACTTGACAAGAAAAGTGCAACTAGCTGGTACTTACTGGAGTGCCAGGTGGCTGTGCCTGCACAGATGTTGGCTGTTGCTGAGATGGCTGTGGGGTTGGCACAGACTGGGGTTGAACTGGGGTCTGAGGTTGTGGTGTGACTTGAGCCTGTGCAGTAGTCTGCCCTGTAGGTGTGCTTTGTGTCTGTGTCGCGTTTGGAACAGAACCCGGGGTCGGTGTTGGTGTTTGTCCTGAAGATGAGACCGGTGTCGATGGCTGAGTGGGTGCTGCTGGCTGAGGAGGAGTCATTCCTGTTGGTGTTTGGTGCTGGATAGGTGGCATCCCAGCAGAAGTGGACACAGGAGGTGTAGTCTGATGTAAAGGTGGCTGGGTCACTGGTGGACACGGTAATTGCCCACTCTGTGGTCCTAGCATGTTCATGGAGTTTGGAAGAGCAGCACTGGGAACCTGCCCCTGCTAGAAAGAGAGACTGTGTTACAGACATGTGACTCCAAAAACTCTGAAAAACCACTGAAGCCTTCTTTAACAGAATCCCTAAATCTAAACATAAGACCAGGTATATACAAATGCTACTATTGCAAATGACTATGCTCCGATTTCTCTACTCATTTTCATTAGCTCTCAGTCGAAGACCCTGCTCCTAGACTGAGTTGTGCAGTGCATACCTTTTCATGTTAATTCTACCAGCACAGGGAGGGAATCCTCATCATCTCTGAGTAACAAAGAAAACCACATGCAGAAAATCTCTAAATCACACCATTAGCTGGTCAAAGGTCAGGTTTTGCATACAAATGGTTTTGAGCAAATACGCATTTTATGCCAGGTCTCTAGAGCAGCCCTGCTTTAGGAGGCAGTTCAACTTATTTAATGCCTGCCCCATGCACAGTGCTACACTTAAAAGGTGGTGTGGGGTTGTTTGTTTTTGTTTGATTTTTTTTCTTTTAATTTCTAATTGGACTACTCCAGACGCTTAAGAAAACCTTGCATTTGGTTTTCAGAACAGTAACAATAAAGTATGCTGGATGTGCACAGACTTTCAAACTACGTTTACTATTTTACATTTAGTATATTTTATTAAAGATTGCACCAAGTAACTAGCAATAAAAAAAGAATACTCTTATCCTTAGATGTACTTCTTACTTGATTCCAAATCAATTAATGTTCCTACAGATGAGTTTTCAAATTTAAAACATAGTTCTATATTGCCTATATATACAGTCAGTTTTATTAAACTAAGTGCATTAGGAAAAAAACGTTCACCACAAAAGTGGTCAAAAAAGTGAACCATGGCCCAAGGAACTGTAGGTGCTCCATCCCGCACATTTTGCAAACTTAACTCAACAGAGCCCTCTGTAATCTCAGTTGCCTCTCATCTGAGGATAGGACTGACCAGAGAACTCTGCAAGTCCCAACTAACCTAAATTACTAGAACTCCAAGTTAAAAACCAAGCTTTTCCTGTGGAAAAGCATATGCTTCAGCATCATAAGCACAGCTGCTACTTCATTGACCACTGCTGTTAACAGAAAAATGTTACATAAAACCCCCAATTTTCTTTTCAGAAGTAGAAAGGTTAAAACAAACTTATAAAGATCTTCAATAACCACTTTATTATAATTCTTCATTTAGAGTCTAGCTACTCAGGTCCACACGAAGATAAAAGTATATGCTCACAGATGTCCCATGAACTAACTTTTTCCCCTAAAAATCTCACCAGCATACATTTTTTTTTATAATTTAAATGGGAAATTTCAGGGCACTGCCCCCCCGTTAGCATATGCAGACAAGTAATACACGAGCTTATGAAGAAGGCAAGCGTAACCCAGTATGCCCCAAAGTCAGGGATGACTACAATAAACAATGGATATATAATATAAATAAACAGACATAAATTAAATAAATTAGAACAAAGTAATTAGAGTAACTCAAGTAATAGAAAATACATCTCACCTGTGACACCCCAGCCTGGGCTGTTGATTGACCCATGCCCACATTGTTCACATTCATAGCCCCAGTGGATGCTGGAAACTGATTCTGGGGCAGGAATTGGTTCTGGGTAGGAGCCTGACCCATCATGTTGTTGGAATGAGCTCCCATCATGTTCTGTGGCTGAGGCATTCGGGAAGGAGACATTGCCATCTAAAAAGTAACACCCAAATTAAGGATATTGCCATTTACTGTTGTGTAGGAAGACAAAAGAAAATACCCTCAATGTAATCAACGAAAAAATAGGGCAAAAAAATAAAAAGAAAACTGATTTCAGTAAACCAAGTGGAAATGGGCATAGGCATATAACTAGCATTTGTTCCACAGTATTCATGACAAAGTTCTTTTCAAAGAGGTAATATTCAAAACTCTGCTAAGAGTGCTAACTCTGCCTTGTTCTCTGAGCTAATCCAGAACAAAATAATCCAGAACAAAGAAGAAGATAATCCAGAACAAAAAGAATAAAACCATGTTTCAATAGAGGAATGACGAACATATATAAAATGCAAAGACAGTCTCTGAAAGAACTACCCTCTTGCACAGACTGCTGGAGATTATTTAATCTCTGGTATCTACCTCTCTAAAGTTGTTTTGGTTTGGTTGTTTTGTTTTGCCTCAATAAAAGCCTGACAGACTCTGTCCATTTCCATGAAATTATCCTACAATTTACAGTACCACTCTATGACATGGCCTTTTCAGAACAGCATTAACACTGCTAAATGTAATCAACCAATTTTGAGAAGAACTTAGTAATAATAAGTACAAACCGCAGGAACAGCGCCCATGTTGTTCATTTGTACAGGGTGGCTCATTGGAGAAGCTGCACGGGGTCCCATGGGTGCTTGTGGCATCTGTACATTCCCTATGGACATGGGGTTAAACTGATTCATTCCTGCAAATGCATCCCCAAAACAACTCATTAGGAACAAGTCATCAGAATTTACGTATGTATACTCTATTATAAAGTTAACATTTATTATAACTGAAGTTTGACTGCTCAACACTTTCCTTTTTCTTTTAGTTTTGTTCAAATTACTTGGCTTAAGAGACAAATCAGGATGCAAGAGGTATTTAGAGGAATACCAGTTAAGGTGAAATATAACTTTTGGTTAAAAATTAAAATGCAGAAGATGAAGAGTGGGGATGATGTGTAAAGACAGGATGCTATGGGTAAATGATACCTTGGGATGATTTCTTAAAATCAGGCATTTGCTTTGAACCAGCAATGTCATAGTGAGGGCTCACTGAAATGGTTGAAGTAAATATGATAAAACCACATTTGTATATATGAAGGCAACTCAGGACAGAAGCCAGTAATATGCTTAATGGGTTTTGTGCTTTTTATACAAAACATTTAACCCCTCCAATAAAAAAACCCAAACTTGTCTATTAAGAATAAATGTGCAAATAAGTAATTGAGATATACATGCTATCAACTTTTTCCCCTACTGAAATGCATTTTAAAAGGATGTAACTTCAAGGACATTTCAACAAAAGTTTCAACTTACACTAATTCTGATTCAAGAAATAAAATAACTGGAAGAAACTGAAGCACCTAAAAGTCACAGGGTTTTATTTTTCAGAAAAAAAACCACCATCCAGGAGCCCAGAGCAGGCTAAACAAGCAATGGCAAGCCATCAGCACTACAAACAAGTTACAAGGCTCTTTTAGACGCACTTTGCATCAGAAACCAAGAAAGGACATTATTAGTTGTACATACTCTAGGATTAATGTGCTAAGTTTCCAGCTACTGGTATATTTTTGGTTACTTAACTGAAGAAAACATGCCAACATCTCTCTCCCCCTGCCCCTTTACAGTGTTTTAAATGAGATTATCCACAGTATTCTTGCTTGTGCTCTCCTCTTTCTGAAATTACTTCACAACTGATAAAGTTTTGGGTACATACTGCCAGTTCTTAAGACAGCACCAAGACAGTTCCTACCACAGAACAATAATAAAGAATGATGCTGAAAAAAGAAAGGAGAGCCAGTAGCTCTCCCCACCCCAACTGCATAAGAAAAACAGAAGATCAGCTTTTCCCCCTAACAGTTATTTTGAACCCATAAATTGTATATAGAGAGGAAAACACAGGTACCTTGAGAAACCTGCATTCGACTTATAGGCACGGTTGGCATGGACATAGGCCCATCTGCAACACAACAGAAAAATGGTCAGAAAAAAACCCAACTTAAACTATGAACTCAGGATTAGCATGAGAGCCCAAGCACACAAACTCTGCAGGGCTGCATGTGAGATGCACAAGTACATCCTGCAGAAGTACTTACTGGGCGGTCGCACGGGCTGTGCCTGGCCCATGGCAGCAGCCACCTGCGGGATGCCAGGGGGTTGAGGGCCTGCACTCTGTAAGGCTGGCTGATTCCCCAACATCCCTTGTTTGTGAAGACGAGACCTCCGTTTCTCTTCTAGCTCCTTCTGGATCTTATAGATTTTCTCTGCTAATAAATGATAGTATTCATCCTACAAGACAGAAAAAAAAAAAAAAAGTACTCAGTGTCAAGTATAAGAAAGCAGCAGCAGAACTCATGTAGCCTACCAGAATAACATCACCTGGTTTAGGTTTTGTTATGTCTGCACCTGTCTATTTGAAAAATAAGTATTTCTTTTTAGGATTCTGTTAAATTGGAACAGTCTCATCACTGCTTTACTGCAGCAAAGGAAGAAAAAAAAACCCCTTCTATACATAAGACTTGGCTTTATGGCTATCTTTCAGACCTACTCTGAGTAGATTAGTAAACAAAGGAGAAGACTGTAGAAACTCTGTTGTTTGGATGAGAAACATGAAGCTGTGACTTAGGTTCCAAGTGTTAAATTATTTTTAAATGCTATATTCACAATAAATATTTCCACAGACAGAAGAAAAATACATTTCCAGCAACACAGACTACACTTCAAGGGACAGGTGTTAAGGATGGACCAATTTTTACATATAGAAAGGAACCACTCTTTTGCTAAAGAGTCTGACTACTGACAGTCATCACAGGGAACAAACAAAACTAGAAAAAACCCCAGAGGAATGGAGAAAATCAGTGAAAAATAGTCCTCAGGCACAGACAACTAAACACAACACCAGTATGAGATGAAAAATCCATTTTACTCAATCCACACTGACAACAGATTCAGTAAGACAGTCACAGTGCTCAGCAAGACAGATAATTTTGCTTGTTGGCAGATGTGTGTCCAGCAATTGTTAAGTGAATGAGATTATACACCTGTTAAAGGCATAAAACCCCCTCAAACCCTCAAGACTAAGTTTCTTTTGTGGGATAAGCTATACTCTTAAACCCCAGGGTTACATGGAGCAAAGGTGAGTGATGCCTGTCCCACAATCCTTTTGTCTTCATCAAATTTTCCTCAGAACTAGATTTTGTTATTACACTAGGATTGAGTGCATTTCAGAAAACTTAACAGGAGACAGGATTTCTCATCAACCTTGTTAAAGAAGTCCAGAACCACAATACAAAACTTTGGGTTTAGGTCACTTCCCTCCTCCAAGTGTCTCAAAAATCCACTAGTGCAGACACTGTTGGCTGTCCAATTTAAAAGCACTACAGTCCCTTCCCCCCCTACTGGCTCAACTTCCTACTTGCAATTTGTGCTATGTCCACACTGTAAAGATTCCTGAAAAAAGGATGTGCTCACAAGGAGCACATCATACTAAAACCATGTAGTATGTAGCAAAACAATTGCTTACAAGCATGCCTCATACTAATCTGTTTTTCAATGTCAAAGTGGAATGGATGCTCCTTTAAGAGAAGGACGCAATTCCATGTGGCCTTGTTATTACATTCTAAACTACTCCCTTCTTCCAAGTTTGCTGCTTGGAGCCAAATACATCAGATGCATTCCCATAAAAAGAGACTTCTGGCAATTAAGCTCTCACAGCTGTTTTAAGGGGTAAAGAGAAGATATATCTGCGTGTTTCTCCAGCACACTAGGTCAGAAGACATTTAATTTTATGAACAGAAGTCTACTATGCTCATCCTTATTGAGAACGTATTTAGATGCATATGTATGTCTATGAAACCCTTATTCTCTCTGAATTTGTTTCCTAAAGCTGTCAGGGTGATGACACTCAAGTCTTCCTTGCTAAACAACCTCTTGGTGGCCACAAGGAGAAGATGACATTGTCACTGATCAATACTGACACAACAGCAGTACTACATCTATGGCCACTGCCTATCTACCTCCAGGAAATAAAACTTAATTCCATCTTCAGCTCTTCTGGGAGATGGTCTGAGGGGGCCATCTAAGTGCTACTGTCTTACCAGATGATTATCACCCAAAATGACACTAACTACTCTCTTTAGATACACTTACTTTACTTAAGAAAGGACTTCAAGATTCTGATCAGGTAAGATCTCACCAGCTACGATAACTGGCACTACTAACATTGTCTCTACCAGATGAAAACTTTCAGAAAGTGGTTCCTTTAGGGCAGAATTAGCACAGTGTCATAATGAAATAGTATCATCAGCATGTCAAACAGGGTTTGCTCCTTCTGAGTAATATAGATTTGAACTGGCACCCCCTTGGGGACAAGAGCAAAAATCATGAACAAGAATTGTGTCTTGTTTCCTATGCACAAGGACAAACACAGGCCAAACGAGTCCTTATAATGTTGAGACATGAAATAGCTATGTGTCCTAGCCAAATCACTCTCAATGCTGCTGAGTAGGAGAGAAATCACTCCAACAGTACAGGTAAAGGTAAGCAGTACAATAGGACTGAGTCTTAGAGAAAAACTGCAGTTGCAAAGAGTTATTGAGTTTCAAAACTACCATTCACATAGACTTCCAGAAAGGAGAAAGTCAGTAATGGAAACATCAAAAATGGCAAGCTGCGCTCCAGTCTTCGCACACATCAATCACACTTTCAGGAGGAATGCAGACAGGGCAGGGATGATCTTGTCTAGCTCTCATGGAGCTGAGGGAAGTGAATTAACTTGAAGTGACATTAATCAGATGGCTTCAGACTACACACTATCATAGAAAGAAAACATGACTTCCCTCATCAAGAGGACAGTGGAATGACTGTGCTTTTCATTATGCTTATGAGATTTGTGGTGCTACTGTTTTTTAACATACACCAAACAGCAACATACCCTACTATTAGCAGATTCATACATATCTCCTTCCACCTTCCTGGCATAAGCCACCAAGTTCTCCATACGACGATCCTTCAGTGCTGCTGGATCAGGAGTGGGGAAGATGGCTTGGACACTAAGAGAAGGGAAAAGAATAAAAGAAAAATTCTTCAGAGAAAAAAACCTCAATACAGCTTCATGATATCATCCCAGACATTCCCCTATATACCAGATATGTAAAATCATAGCAAAATAGTTCGGTAAAAAAAACCCAACAAACCAACAAACAACCAGTACTGTATTATTTCCCACAAGATTAAAGCAAATTCAATAATGAAACAGATGTGAGATTTAACAGTCTAGAGTTTAAATACTTGTTTACTACAGCAGAGCAAATTTACTAACAACATGAACTGATTTTATGCCCATTCCTTAATGAGCTGAAGAGGAGGGTTAAAGGTAACAGCTCATCCTCAGTTGCCTGCTGTCAGACAACCACCACTGATAACTTTTCAACAACCTTTCAACTTAATGGTAGAACTACTGTATTGAAACTCTTTAAAACATTCAGGAAAAAGACAGTCTTGCTGAATACTTACAGTTTATGCACTAAATGATTGCGCAGGTCCTGAGTGACATGTTCATGCCATGCTTTCCTTACCCCGGTACTAGAAGGAGGTGCAGCCGTTGGCATTGAGCTGAGATTTCCAACATTGCCAGAATTTGTGCCATCATTCATTAGTGGGCTAATATAAAAAGAAAAAGGACTGTTACAGTACAAGAATGCAGAGTTTTGTTGTATGTTTGATGCCTGAAGTAATTTTTGAGTAATTGCTTTCATCACTTCTAGCTACTGCATCAAACATTGTCTAATTTTGGTATCAACAAACTGCAACACCTTAAGGAGCAAAACTCAGGAATTTACAAGACATGGTATGAATGATAAAGAATCACAACTGTTAAGGTATTTGTATACTCTCTAGGGGGACAAAGTGGTAGATACAGAATTGAAATAGGAAAGAAGAGCATAGCTATATATGTGACTGAGCCCTTCCATGCCAATACAGTTAGTTTTTAAAGCATGCTCTTTATTTACATTCATAATCATGTAAACAAATGTTTAATTGAGCAAGAATGAAGATGTATGCATTACTTAGTTGTCCCAAGGGATGTCGGAAGAGCAGTTTCAGAAATTAGACTAGCTTGCTGGTCTGTTGTTATTCCTCCTGTGGGAAGGTTCATCTGGTTGGCTCCTTTGGAACAAAATTAAACATCATTGGTACCTAGTTCACAATTTGTGACAATAACATGGCAAAACTACACTTTACTGACCCAACTGGTTAATGAAAGAAACAGTATATCAGGTAAGTACTTTATGATAGTATCCCCTGTGGTGCATATAAGTAGCTACTTATGCAATCAAGTTACTTTCAGTCTGAACATTTTCGTTCCCACAAAAACTAGTAACATTTTAAAATTCATAAACTCTAAAGATTAGTTCAGTAATATAAAAAGAAAATAATACTATCAATTAAGTTTCAGAAAGAAATAAGCTTCTGAGACAGAACTGTCTGCTAAATAGGTGAAATATTTGATAAACCAGAGTCCTGCAATTCTGCCTCATCAACTCAGACAACACCACACTATGGACCGTAAAACTACTCCTATTTGGCAGATGCTTTCTAAAATTCAAATGTAAATGAATGGTAGTGCTTATAAATAGTACAGTGATCAAGTGAAACAGACTATGCTAAAAATTGAACAATTCTGTTTATTTTAACACCTTAGTTTCCTGGTATTTTTTTCACCTACCCAATGCATTAATGGTCCTCATTTGCTGGTGAGCCTGAGGCTGTGTCGGCTGTTGGCCTTGTACCTGGGGCTGCAACTGTGTTTGAGGCTGGTTGCCATATGGCAGTCCAAGAGCAGCATAGGCTCGTTGCATGGAGCTGGGGTCAATTGGATTAGGATTACTTAGCGATGGAGTATTCTGCTGGCCTGTGCCAACAGAACCAATGGAATTCTGGATTCCACCAGCTGGAGACCCTAAAAGGGCTATTAAAAAAAAAAAAAAAAAAAGGAAAAAGATAAGAGAAAATGGAAAAATCAATGAGGACAAACAATTTAACAAATCAAGCCAAGAATCAACAGAACATGCATATAAGTTATATCATACGTATTTTCTGCCAAAGGACAGAATAACACCAGAGATGCCAAGTGGGGAAACTCAGTCACTGATTCTGCAGGACAGAAACCACCCAGCAATTAATACACGCAGTCTAAAGAGAAGTGCTGTAAATTTTGGGCAGACAGGCCCATAATTAACGTAATATACATAAAGTATAAGCTCCGATATAAGGCTAAATAGAATTTCATGCTTGGGACAATAGACTCTGTGTGTGGGGGGGTAAAGTAAATAAATAAATAAGTAATTCATTCCCCTACTTCCCCCTTTCCCATCAATCCCATTTTAGGTCAAAATGTTTGGCTTCAGAACAGAGATCTTGAGTTCACCAGAAATACTGTGTCCTTGGACAGAAAGGTAATACTGAAGATCTGTTGGTAGAAATTTTCATTTTGAGCAGTCACTAGACGAATCCTCTGAAGGCCAAATTACCCTAAACCCCAAGATATTCAGAGATACGAAAAGCCTAGATGGGTTTCAGATTGTACGAACAAAATTTAAAATAATTTGAAGAGTCAGAAAGAGGATGAGCCTGCTACTGGCTTGCTAAACAATTTAGATAACATTTAGGTACTCATAAACCTGTATGACCACCACAATGAACCAACCTCTCTCACTGCACAGATGTATGGAAAAGTCATTTCCACTGTAGACAGGAAATGTAAACAACAGGGAAAAGTAGTTTTTACTAAACCCAGAAGTGAGGAAAAATCTGCTTTCTGGTCCTCATTTTAACTGCCATTCTAAGTAATAACACGTTCCGCTGTGAATGACACATGAAATATATTCTTCATTACAGAGACACCACATTTTGATAGCTGAGACTCTGATGGAAGTAATACGCACTTCACATTTTTCCCCTCCAGTAATTAAATATGTAACACGTATTACAAATTTGTGAGCGAAACACAGCAACAATAATTGCTTTTAATATAGACAACAATAACTTTTATTGAAACATTAGGAGAGACACATGTTTAGAAAAAAAAATCAGGAAAACAAGTCTTCTGAGACATTAACAGCATTATCTAAGCTTTCTTAAATCCTTACCCACTAGGGAGACAGGGAGAATCACTGAAAAAGAAACACATGCTTTCAGCTTCCATCCAAGAGAAAACACACACATTACAGAGTCCAGACTTCCCTCTCCAGACGAGAATTCAATTTGATCTTATTTGCCAAAGAACTACAAATAAACACAGTCAGAGATCCCCCTCTCCAGAATAAGCAGCTACAGAGAAAACATCCTTCACTTCCCCAAGGGCAATCCATGGTATTTTCAACACTGGGTTTACCATGGAAATTAGGCTTACATATGCTCACACTTTATGGACACATTCATACTAACTTCTGAACTCACTGATCATTTCCAAGCAAGTTTTAAAACAAATAAGCTGACTGAAATCTTATCAGGTTTCATTAAAACATACAAACACACATACCAAAACCAACATATTAAAGATCTACAGTATGAATTTCTTGTTGCACTTGCACACAGCACTCTGGAATCTCTACGAGAAAGATGTCTTTACACTAGCAGAAGCCAAAAAATAGGAAATCTCTAGGACGATTAAATACCACAAAGCTTGTGGCACCCTGGAATTCAAAAGGCTTCAGAAACTGTTGCAACAGCAAAGGATCGATTCAGGAGCTAATAAAAATTCCAGCTTGTTAGAAGAAGACATTTCTCCAGAAACGTCACAATACAACACCCCCATACACTCTCAGCACTGTCTGTAAATCAGGACATCTCTGGAGGTGGCAGAATGACCACAGGTTATGCCAAAGTCTGAGAACAGGAAAAAAGCCTTCCAGCCATGTCACTGAGGACAGCCAAGATTTTCACCGCTCCTCACACTCTTCTAGGGAAAAAAGCAGACATTGATCTCCAGAGGACTGCAAGCTTGGCTTGAACCTCACAGTGAAGCTAAGGAATACCCTGGAGAAGTCAACCATCTCTTGCCTGTGGCTTTGGGCTGAGCTTTGGCAGTGGTATCTGTCACTGTGAAGCACAAGTTCAGCCCCTGTGTTAGAGCAGCTTTAGGAACCACCATCCAGCCAACTCTAGAGAAGTTTACTTAAGCAAGATCAGTCTGCCCCAGACAAAAGACTACTTATAAAAACTCAGTCTGTGTAGTTGGCAGAGTTGACAATTACTCAATGATACTTTAAAAGTGACAATGTTATCCCAAGGCGACACGGTACGAAGAGCACTATTTTGACTTGCAGTTTGAAAACACTAATGATCTCCAAGAAATTCCACGTGTGCGCATGTACCGATTCAAGCAGGCAAAACGCACTGAAGCTGATAAACAGCCAAATGTTGCTTCAACACTTCCAACTGGAGTATTATTATAAGGGGACAGACTACATTCTCCCAGCCAGCAGTACACTTACAACGTGGAATTAAGTGCCCCTGACTATTTGGTCTCAGCTTTTCTATACTTCGCAATTCAATTAATAGCACACTGTATTGGGTATTTGTGTAAACATCAGGGATCTGATTTTGAAGGTGGTTTCTTTTATCCACTTGTTCACTGGTTTTATATGAATGCATGACATTACCTCAACCTGCCAAACAAGAAGATGAAGGAAGAGAGTATTAAATTTCCATACTGGACAGATCAAGCGCAAATGCAGTCCTTTCTGTGGCAGATATACCATGGGAAGTCAAGCCAATTAAAATAAACAGCACTGAAACAAACAGAAGTTATCACGTTAGGTCACCACTACATGACACAAAGTTTACAGTGACTTTTAACTGATGCTTCAAACATTGATAAGCTTGTGACAGAAGCCAAAAGTGCAAAGACAGCTCTGTACAGGACTATTCATATTCTAATTGCTTTAAAGACAAGCAAACTCCATACGCCCCACCTTACAAAGTCACATGAGTTTATATATCTTATAAGTGGCAGTTCAAACAAGCAGAAGTTAAGCAGCCCCAGAACTTCCGGAACAGCCTTGATTACATTAGGCCCTCCTGGGCACATGCATTAGGATGTAACCTAAATGATCAAAATCTCATCTACAGGATTCCCGTTTCAGTGTGCAAAGTAGATAATGCTGCCTTAATGAAACTCTATGTTTTCTAGAGGGGAACCCCTCCACCTGACTAGAATTTATTTTAAACACAGATTCCTACTGCTATTTTAAGTATGTAAGCCCAGCACTCCCCTAACCTGACCACCCCAGTGAAAGCAACAAGTTAATCCATTTTTGAAAAGTCTGATTTACATTTTTCATTTTACTTCCCAATTCTGTAATTGAGACTTCTCCAGCAGGGTTCAAATGCTCTGTCCTGCAGGTCCTCGCTCTGCTCATTATACCCATCCTAGCTTTAAGTGGCTGGAGCAAAAACTCTGCTGGTGACCTTGACTCACCTCAGCATAAGCCTGTCCTGCACCCTGAATTACGCAGGTGTACAGAAGGTTAAGTGTACACCATCATCTAATTAAAGGCTGTATCATGAATCAAATCACGGGGTAACTAAAAATTTTATGAGCAGCTTAAAGGTAGGAAGTGTTAGTATTAAACTTCATCCCCAATGCTGTTTTAATTTTTATTTATATTAAGCATTAAACTAAAAGCCTTCACAGTACAGCATCGTATTAGTCAATGAATGGAACTTCTTAATCTGTGAGCTAACCATGTGGCACAGTGGAGTAACTGACAGGTGGCAGGTCACCATTATGTATGATGTACAGCACTTGAAAAAACAAGAGACATTTTGTTTGTAGATTTTACTGACAGTAAGACTTGAACAAACTGGATTTAATTTTCAGTTTTTGCAGGAAAAAGGCTCTAGTGAAGAAGTAGCTGCCTATCTTTCTGAACACATCTCTCCATGCACCAATACACTCTGTTCTTCCCTACAAAGGGTTAGTTTCCAAATGCTCTACATCCAGGTCTTCATTCATTTTCTGCTCATACTCAATAACCTACTCCATCAGCCAGCTAGCTCCCAGTTCCTAATTCCATTTCCTTCCTAAGAATCCCACCCTCCATCCCCAAATCCACATGCTCCAGAATTTCTGGCCCCATCTTTAAAATCACATTTTTAGACAAAGGTCATCTAAAATTTACTCTGTTTCAATCCAGCTTTTTCCTCACTGTATCTTATTTAAAATTTACCTACAAGGTAAAATACAGGGGAGACTAACTGCTAACTCCATGTTCACAATTCCACCTTCCAATTTCACTCAGCCGAGCAGGGTTCCCAAAGATTTTCTGGTGTCCCCAATCCTGGAATGAAGCATGTGCAGGAGAATGCGCCAGGTCCTAACAAATGGTGAGCGCAACACACCCACCACGACCAGTAGGGCTGCAAGGGGAAGCACATTCAGTAGCTGTCTGGTGGCACAACATATACCTGCTCAAGTCAGGAACAGAATAATTAAGAAGCTCAAGCATGTGCAAGACAAGACAAATCTTCAGAAAAGTAACTGTTACAATGGAGCCATAAAACTAGGAAACATATCAACAGCTGTTTGCAAGAGTTTATAACTCAAATTGTGGTAGGCTCAGCAGGGAGCAAGAAGTACTTCCTAACAAAAGCAACCCTCCCACACCCCAAAACATTACAACCAAAATCCAAGTGATTACTTCAAAACACAGGGGTCACCGGCCTATTCAAAAGAAAAGCTTATCATGCTTTAGCACGTGCAAAATCGTATTTGGTTTGCACTTTCCCCCTACTCCCTCTGCAGAGGTATACATGGTATACACAGTAAGAACCAAGTGGAACAGAAATAATTTCAAACTTGTCCCAACATGCCCTATTAACAAGTCATGTTACTATCAGCAATTACAATAAAAGACAGTTCAAGATTACTTACAGAAAAACAAAAGCTATAAAAGTGAAACCGGGCACATATGTTCCTTGCAAAGTATTTAAACACCAAAACATGGGGTATGATACCTGTAAAGAAACAGCTTCACGCTAACAACCTAAACCCCAGGACTTTGTGCAGCATGCAAGTTCCCCAAAGAGCAGGAACAGATAGCTACGAGCAGCACAGGAACCAGCACACATGGGAAGGGCGGAAGAAAGCGTCAAACTGCAATGGCTCAGAAGTGCTGAAGCGCGGAACTTTCTGAAGGATCAGCACACTTTGAAGGAGCTGCCTGAAAGCCCAGCCCAGATACAACAGGACTCAAAACAGCCATGATAAAACAAGCATGAGCACAGGCAGGAAGATTTTAGGACTCAATCATTAATGACCATCAGGCAGGTCATTCATGCTGTAAGGAAGACAGCCTGACAAAAGTAATGAGGGTCTGCTATACTTCTCAGGATTTTTTTTCCCTTTCCGAATGTTCTCATCATATTCTGCCACATGCAGACCCCTTCCTCCCTGTCCAGCTTAGCAGGTGCTATAATTACTTATTCCCAGGAGAGCCAACATTTTCTTCAAGTCTTAAACTAGTCTGGCTTAGGTTAGTTGTCTACTCATCAGGCAGTGTTTTCAAGTGCATATATTAATGTAAGATATTTTTGAATGCCTGAAAAGGGACATCCTTTATAATCTAAACAAGTGTTTTTAGTACTCATCTTTTACCTTCAAACCAATCACAAGGTGTTATGTGTATGTTCTGGATTATGTCCGAGTCAAAGAAACTTGCACCTCAGCATACTAAACTGCAAATCTTCCTGTTTACTACCATTGGATCATTAATTAATTGAAAGGAAGGAGATTCCACATTTATCTCTCCGCATGCAACAAGACAGCCAAACTCTACTCTTAGTCGTTATAATTCTGATGCATCCAAACAACATCCTATTTGATCCCATAACAAAATTATTTTCAATTTTTGTTCAAATGCCTTCTCTTTTGATAGGCTGCATTAATGACAAAACAAATACTGCAAAAACTACTTTTCTGCAGCAGCTTGTATTGAAAAAAACCATTCTGTTGTGCTAGATGTTGTTAGCACTTTGATAACAACTGTGTAATAAGGATGTTATGCACAAATGGACCATGTCATATTAAAAAGCAAAGCTTTCAACACATTTTTTGGAGGCCAAACATAACTAATTACTTGCAACAAACGACTACTTTCAACATACAAGACATATCTTGTTTACAAAGGAGACGTTTGGCAAAACAAAAACAAAATTCTCAATTCTGAGTAGATCTGTATTTATAGTTTGGGGTTTTTTTTCTCAGTTTTGGAGAGGAAAAACCCACTTCTGAAACCATGAGAGCATGTTCAATTGATACATATGACAGTCTTGCCAGCTACTCTTTCCCCTGCCTTAATTTCACCTAACCCACAAGTTCTTCTCCATCTTTCAAAGTTTACTAGTGGTCGTCACTGCAGTCCCTGCCTAATGGAAATTAACAGAACGCTTCCAACACGATTCCAATGTACAAGCTTCGCAAGTCCTCCAGCTGTTTTTCACTTCTTAAATCTTAAATATACTTAGGCATAACACCACTTAGACTTTTAGAACTGCTGCATCTATACTGTCAAACGTTCTACCTTGGTATCTTTTCAAAGGGCTTGATGAGAAGCAAATCTACCAACAGCAGTTCAGTATTTTGTTTCAGAGCAAGAGGGAAGAAATGAACTGGAGATTGACTGCCCACACGCATCAGTTACAGCTACACTATTGCCAAAAACCAGGCATGGGCAAAACCACTATGATTTGCAGAAATTCAGCCAGCATTAAATAAACTTAATCATTAAGACAGCTAGACCAGAGCTTTCTGTGCACAAGAATATTTTGTCAATTTTTTCAAAATTTTTGATCGTTCTTAATCACTAGCATGTTGATTTAAATTGTTTCTAGCTGAAAGAAAAATAATGAAGTAGCTTCTATCTTCTGCAAAAGTCTACCTACATCCACAGCTGCATTGTAATAGGAATCTACTGATCTGCCTCACAATGAAACACCAGTTGGAAGCCACCACTCTCCTTAAAAAAGATGTGTTCTTATCCGATACTCTCTCCCTCTTCAATTATTGTGTATTTAAGTAACAAATTGCGTTCAATGATCAGAAAGGGGAACTCACTAGCATATTTGTCCTCATACAAGATTATTAAACAGAATGAAGTTCATTGGGACACTTTTAAAGTTTATTCCTATACTGCACCTTTGATCAATTTGAACAGTATCATTCCCCTGTGAGAGCAGTAAAACAACTACTTACGCTGTTGATTTCTTTTGTCACTGGCATTTTTCAAAGGCAGGCACACAGGACAGTCATGCCGAGTACAATTCTTCCAGTGGGAGATGATTTGTCTCGAAGACGCACAATGAGCAACTGTAACAAGGAAAAGCAATAGAATTAAGGACACTCTCTGGTTAAATGGTTTTGAATTAACTCATCTCACCCCTTGGTTAACTGGTTTTAAATTAACTCATCACATTTTTTAAAGCAATCCCATTATTTCTCCTTTACAAGCAATCACAGCTAAATGTAACTAGAATTCTTTGGTATGCGAAAATGGCATACAATTTGGTATACATTTGGTATACAAATGAAGGAAACTAGTACTAAAATCTAAGACAAAGACAAGGTGGCTGTTATACCCTCTTTATACAGAGGAGATGTAAAAGTCTCTTGCAAGGCTACATTGGGACTATCCTACTTTTAAAGGGCAGACACTGCATTCTTTTTTCTAAACTGACAACTGTGGAGAGATCAGAAATGGAAACCAGGTGAAGGTAATGAAAAAGGGAGCAGTTGCTTAATTAAAGAACCAGTTCTGGCACTCATTTGTGCCTGCTATAGGGATCTTCTTGACAAGACAACACTGCTGACAAACGGGCAAGAAACCTTACACAGCTCATTTACAAGAGTAGCCTCAGCAGCATCTCTTACCTTGACAGGCCTTCCCAGCTTGACAGTGTGTCATGTGGTTGAGGACGTTTTTCATGGTTCGACAGTGCGGGAGAGCACATGCCCGCACCTCCCCGTTGGCTTGCTCGCGCCGTTGACATTTGTGAGCGTGAAGCAGCAAAACCAGCTGCTGCTGGATCAGTTTGCGCTTCTCTGGATCCGCTGTTGGTCCAGTTGCCATTGCCTGTGTCGGTACGATGCCCACTTGTTGTACTTGGGTTTGCATCTGCGACTGAGAGAACACATAGTTCAGTATCGTGTTTGCAAGTCTCAATTCTGATCTTACTGTCATACAATAATTTGAGTACCACAAAACGATTTGCCAAGCATTCTACTATGACTGACTACAAGGAATATTATGCTAGTTTCTGCAGCATTCTCAAACATTTCTATTCTAACCCTGGGACAGTGAAAACGTATTGAGAAGTTCCTCTGTCAAGACATTCACTACAAGAGAGATACTGAGTTGCTGCAGTGAGTTCAGAAAAGGGCACTGAAGCTGGTGAAGGGTCTAGAGCACAAGTCTGATGAGGAGCAGCTGAGGGAACTGGGGTTGGTAAGTCTAAAGAAAAGATGGCTCAGGGGGGACTTTATAGCTGTCTACAACTACATGAGACAGGAGGTTGTAGGGAGATGGGGATTGGTCACTTCTCCCAAGTAACAAGCAATAGGACAAGAAGAAAACACCTCAAGCTGTGCCAGAGGAGGTTTAGATTGGATATTAGGGAAAATGTCTTCACTGCAAGTGTAGTCAGGCATTGGAACAGGCTGGCGTAGTGGAGGAATCTCCGTTCCTAGTGTCCTGGGTTCAAAAACTGTGCAGACAAGGCCTTTAGTGACATAGTCTAGTGGTAGACTTCACGGTCCTGAGGTTAAGGCTGGACTTGATGATCTTAAAGGTCTTTTCCAACCAAGCTGATTCAATGATTCTGTAATAGCTTAAGTAACAAGCCATCTAAAATCTTCAGTTTATTAGACTGATCATAATTCAACAGGAATGAGCTCCTGCCACACTTGCAAATGAAATTCATGTCTGTTTAGTGTATTTTCATATTATAGGCTTTATACGCTTCAATCCTAGTTTCTTGTCCCCAACAGAAAGAGGAGTCCAATGGGATGGCAAAATTGCAAGACTGTCTCTACGTGCTACAGTAAAAGACAGAACTGATTTTCCAAGCCTAAATTAGCCCTTCTTCTCACAACTAAGTGCTGATATACCTTGCATAGAGCAAATCTCCAAGATGTAAGATGTATACAGTTTTCTCGCTGCCTAAATCTAGATTGCGTTATGTCTGCTGAAGTGAGCTAGAGTTAACTACAGGGTGACACGAGGCTGTATTGGCTTGTAAAATCTACTATTTCCAGCATGCATTCTTCACAGACACACTTCTGTACCAGTACCCAAGCCCTAACTGACAAGAGCCCACATACCCACAGAGATCTTCAGTCTAAGACATAGCTTGTATCTCTGCAGAAGGGAAATAGCTTCCTTAACATGTCATTTCTTCAGCACAGATTTAGAGCTTTTCTACTACCTTTTTGGACCTTTGAAGGACAACAAATGTAGAGACCTGATTTTAACAATTAAACACATTCAAAACCTGCAATTACTCCACCAGCAGGAGCAGATATGGGACTGCAAAAGTGCTTAAATCCCTGTGACTTGCAGCTTGAATCAATCTCATGGGTAAACATCAAAATGTCCCAAGAATTGCTTTGATTATGCGTCGTAAAAACAGGTTACCACAGAAAAGCTCGCCAACTTCCAAGCTACCTAAGGAAAATCAGCCATTAAAAACATTTATAAATAGAATGTAAGAAGAACAGGATTGTACAGAGGAGGTAACAGAGGAAATAGCTCAGTGCTGTCTAAAGCACTACTGACCAAAGCCTGCTTACTACATTTAAGGAAAGTCCTTCTAAAGTGACAGAATACACTACTTGTAGTCCACTCTATTTTTGACCTTTAAGAAAGGCTCCCCAGAAAATTCCAGTCTATAAAACAGAGCAGGGTGAAAGAAACCCATCCACTCATGCTCCCAGCACATGAAACTGAAACAAATTCTTTCATTTCTTCTGTGAACAAACCCACAAGAGTAGACAGGTTTTCCTAAAACAATTCTTAGGTCACAAATAGGAAACAATTAGTTCAGCCAATCTGCAAAAAAATACAGAGACCATGCCAAAGAAAATCTTGTTGGAAGCAATTCTTTCATCCCAGTCAAAGAATTATTTCCCAAGCCAAAGTTTTCCTTTTGTTACTACCTTCCCAGTTAACAGACATGACTACAGCTGTATCAGCACAGATGCCCTGACCCAAAGAAATTTCTTGAAGATTGAGTAAGAAAAAGGCAGAATCATGGAGTATCGGTAATTAGAAGAACCAGCAGTCTCCGTCCAGATGGCAGTGTCTGCAGGTAGGGATAAAAAAGGAACACAGAGTATTGCCTAAGCTCTGCAGAGCTATGTTGGTCACTATTTCAAACATGTAAAGTCCTAAACCTACAAATACAATGAATGATCTTTCCACCACCTATCTTACTTTTGGGGCTGGTCACTGTTGGACGAAGCTGATCTCTTCTCTGCTAGTTTGTCTTAAGAACAGTTAGCAGTCTGCAGGACCAGTTTAAAACTGGAGATATGCAAGTACACTGCAGTCATGTCAAAGGTGCCTAATCCTTTGCCAACCACAGAAATCTTTCCACTCCAGAATAAGGGGGAGGCTGCATGCTGCTGCACCTGAACAACTAACAATTTTCTTGATGAAGCAGGAAATTCAGACACTTCTGATCCCACAATTAAAATAAATGCTTCAATGGTCAGCCACACAAGGTAAAAGAGAGAGAGTTCTGCTTCTCTTGCTACCTTGCCAAGCTCCACCATATACAGAAAAAACACCCATCACATGTTCAAAGTCTGCTAAAACCTCCTCCGATAGAGATGGTAGCTTCATTAAACCAGTTTTCTAGAAATAGAGTAATATAACACTTATATAGCGCAAACCAGGTAACCCCATTTAAAATTAAGGAAACTATGTATTCATGTAAGAAGACAGTTCTACCCTCTCCCTGTTCCAAAGGGCAAAAGCTTCTTGTGCTTCTGGGCAGCACAGATACACAATATCTCATCTTCATCTTTATCTCCATGTTCATTTCTTCTCCCCTTCAGAAGACTATCACTTCCTGCAATCCCTGTATTTGGACAAATCTTACATTTTAAAAATGCCTTTTACTTCTTCAAGCCAGGTGTGTAATCAACGGTGGACTGTAGTAAGATTAAGAACCCACTGCCACAGAGGACTAGAAAAGCAATGTTATTCACTAGTGACAAGAGATTTTAACTTGTCACCCACACGTGCATTTACATTATGGGCACATCCAGTCTATCAATTAAAACTTTAAAAAAACCTCAACCCTTTCAGTATCTGCAGAGAGCAAGGCTGCATCCCACCTTCACTCACACAAGGTGAAAACACCCCCAAGACTCTTCAATTCCCCTTTAATCAGAGGCTTGAAGTGTGATCATAGTGGGCAGAAACTGGACATATGCATGAACTGTAAATCTAAATTAACACTTCTAATTAGCCACACTTCTATTGGAATTAAGTATTTGCAGTGCCACTGACAGAAATGCTCTAATAGGTGTTGAATCAGCTCTGAACAATCCATGAAGCACTGTTCTGCACAAAACTGCAATGACATCAAGGAAGGAGGCGCTTCTCAGTGCAGTCACTTAGGAACCCAGGCTAGTTACTAGAGCTTCCCTGTGAAAGGGACACAAAACCAGTTTACACTTCTTGCAATTCACTCTGATACTCTCCACATGGATGGCGGTTTCTCTGGTTCCACCAGTTACTGTGAACAGGCATGGTCTGAACAGCCCAGTTCTATCCAAACAGGAAGGATCCTTTTGAAATGAGGAATCCAAAGGTCTACTTTGGCTCCAGAGGTTGCAGGCTTGTGCAAGCACAAAGGAGGCTGACACGAGCTGAAGTATAAGCACAAGCATTTGTGTCCAATAACCCTGCAATGCTCCGTTTCCTCATACAAGGAGTATGAGGAATTAGAATCCGAGTCTGTATGGTGGGCAGAAGACTTAAGACGGGGGAGGGAAAGGGGTGGGCGGGGAAGGCTTCCTGAACTGGACACTACCTCAGAAGGTGATTGTGCTCTCTGGAGGGCAATGGACTTCAGTGGTAAGAAATTACGTTAGCCTGTTAGCAGCACAAATGTGAGAGGCTGCCATGCAGCCATCAAACATGAAAAGAAGTGAGGTGATGCTCACCTCCTGCATACAAAGCCAACACGATGCAGTCTTAACATTAAGAATGTATCCAGAGCCCAAGATTTATTTCAAAGCTTTAACAATTGACATAGCTACAGGCAGAGCCTTCGTGTCAAGAGTGAATAGGAGTATTTTCACCTTCCAACTTCCACTTTTCACTTACTTACTGAACATAACTTTCACCTCTGAAACTGGTATTGGTGAGTGAGCGTTCCAAGCTTCCTCACAACCACAAAAAGTGAGGAAGCTCCTACGGTCATGCCGTAGAATGAACTCGAATGGTTGGTCCTAGAGAACGCCCTCAGTGCACTTGGCTTTTAACTGGTAAAAGAATTTTCTTCTAAAACCAGCAAAGGCCCCAGTATTATGTTGTTGACTCTACTGGGAATCTGGGCTGGATCAGTGTCTTTCTTAAGGATACACTTTTGGAGTTTCACCTCCTTGTCTTTCTGATTTGAAAGACCAGCAAATGCCAAGAAACACACACTGAAGTGTTTGAAGTAACAAAAAGGGACAAAATTTGATAAAGGACTATGTAGACAGACCAGATCTCACGTACAAGAAACTACTCAAACAAAACGTTGAGAGAGGTTTATATAGGATTTACTGGGGAATAAAACAGACAGATGAATGAACAACATTAAAAACAAAAATAGCAAATTTATGGATAAGAGACAAATGAGAAGTTTGTATGTGAAGGGAAGGCATGCTGTGAAGAGTGCTGGCTCTAGAATACTTTCACCTCAACTGCTGGAAGACAGTAAGTGGCAATGGATATTCTCTACCACATTTATTTGTGTACGGGGATGGGAGAAGAGAACATGAGCCAGAACTCTGGGGAAAGAGCAGATCCTCTCTTTCAGCTTCTGCCACCCCAGCACCATATTTGCAGATAGAACACTTTAGGTTTTGCACTACCATTCAAAGCAATGCTCCCGGGAGGAGCTCCTGCATCAACACAGAATAGAGAAGCCTACTCTGTTCCTGACAAAATAACATAGTTTCTCTGGCGCTGAACACTGCCAGATTTGTTTCCAGGTTATTAAGATCTTCTTTAGAAAACCAGGGCTAAGTAACAGGGACAAGAGCTTTTCCCAGCTGTTCACTAGGCCACCGCTCCACTTCACATCAGCTGAGATTTTCTTGAGGATGGGAAGGAGTGAGAGTGCCTGTGAATGAGAAACTTTCAGCATGCAGGTCAGGGCAGGCACAGGGAAGGTGAGCACAGCAAACAGCAAGCCCACCAGGGACCAGAAGACTACTGATGAGAGCAGCAACAGAAACACAGCATGCCTCTGAGGCAACAGTCACAGATCTTTCCCACGGTGAAAGAAAAGACTGACTGCTACAAGAGGGGCGGGGGGAAAATCGCTGAAAGGTTAAGAAATCAAGACTTCCTCAATGCCAGGACTCAACAGTTAGTGATTTTTCATAAAGCTTTTTATTTCTTATCGCTAGAATAAAATACGAGTTGTCTATTTTAAGTAGCTACAGTTCAATCTGTTCTAATTAAACCTGGCCTCCCAGTTTAAAGCTTTCTTGCACTTTCTCTAGGAAGTCCGCAGTAAGGCACACCTAAGACATCCTCATCTCCAGTCACTGTTTTCCCCTCTTCTCACCAAAACCTGTTAATAAAGAAATCAAAGACAAAAGAACCCAGAGAAACAAGGAAGAATGCAACAGAAAACCCAAGATGTCGTTTAATAAGAGATCGGGGATAGGGAGAAAAAAAACACAAGAGAAGATGTGTCATTCCATTCCAAGTCAAGAGAAATGAGGAGAAATTATTTCCTTTGCTTCCAGAAAGTAGTATTCTCTCAACTCCATCTGCTGGTCATAGGGATAACTGTGAAACCAAGCTGGTGCCTGGAAGCCGAACTTCACACATTGTACTCCTAACCCCTGTGGAAATACTAGATTTACTGGTATGTCCATGAAGAAGCCATCTATGACAATGCCTGGAACACACAGCACTACAGACAGTGCAAAGCTTCAGCAAGTTCGATGGAAAAGTCTAACGGGGTCTCCCCCACTGACAGCACATCCCAGAGTCTGGGTACTGCAACATCAAGAGTCTCCTAGTTCTCATATAAGCTGCACACTGTGGCGAGTGCCAAAGTGCAGAGCATGGCTCACTGCCACAGTCCTGCAGAGATTTTGCATAATCTCACTACAGGCAGAGCATGGCCAATCCTGCATCAAACGATTTAGGTAACACCGAAACCCAACAGTGTGTCACCAAAACTTCCCAGGACGTCAGAAGCAACATCTAAGTTTCTGAAACAAGTCATTCACTCATGATTTCAAGCTGCTTAATCTGTAAGGAAAACTGATTGTATCCTGTAACAGTCAGAGAAAGCAACAGCTAATATTCAGATCCACAGTTAACAAAACAACAACAAAAAAAAAAATCCATCCAGCTGGCACTGAAAATTAATACCTTAATGCTGACCTTTTAATCATTTTAATACAATACGGTTTGTTATTTCTATCCTAATTAAACAGATTATACCAACATGCTTCTCAGGGTCTAGTGTAGGGCTGGAAGATGCCATGAGCTAACACTTCTGAGAACCACTTCATCTGGGAGGTGGGGAACAAGAGAGAGTGTGTTCTTCTCAGGAGAGGGGCAGCCTGAATTCAGATTAAAAAAGTCTACTGTTGAAGCAGAGGTTTATCCCAGCTGACAGCGTGAGGTTTATGCCTTGCAATGGGAAAACTCCTCATTAATATTTAGGACAGGGGTGCCACAGACAGTGATGCTTAGAATAACATGGGTTAAAAAGATCCCACCTTTTGCTTCATTTTTGCCGTGTACACAAGGTTACAAAGAAGAGCAAAAGGAGTGTTTAAGAAATTCCTATTTTTCAAGACTACAGAGCCTTAAGACAACAGCTGCACCATTCCATTTCCTCTTCTTTTATTTAGATATTCTGATTGGCAACCAAGGTGTTTAACATCATGCTGGAACCTGGTTTCCTGTGTCAAACATGCCACATATAACCAATGTTTTCATTCACATGGGTTTGTCTCTCATGGAATAGTATTTACAGGGCCCTTTAAGATAAGGGTAGTATAAAGGACTGTTTCAGCAAAATATGTGGCTCCCATCTTCCAATCATTTTCTAAACCCCCCTAGAGATCCTCTTAAAAAAGATGCAGTTGGTATTTCACTTGCTGTAGTAGGTGGAGCCTGAACTGATCCTCCACAGGTTCGTTTTTGACAGACGGTAACATAACTTTTCCACTTCACTCCTGCCTCCTTCAAGAAACAGGACAGGCAATGTATCCAGCAGACCATGCACAAAGCCAAATGCCTCAAACCAAACCGCCATCTCCAGGGTCCTAAAGCACCACAGGACATAGCAAATGGCAAAGGGATTGCAGCAAGAAAGCATGGCACAATAGTTCATACACTGCAACTCCACTCTGGGGAGCTGCTTCTGCCACAAACAACTTTTCACAAGGGCTATTTGAGTCATATTTTAGTTGCCCAACATGAGACACAGACAGCACTTCCATGAGTTATGGAAGCATACATCTAGTTGATGTAAATGTTATTTTACCCGTAACATCTTAACATATGAAATGAGGAAGGCTTTAGCAAGTCAGAGCCTACAAACCTCAAGTTCAGAGTCAGCAGATTCTTCCAGTCTTAGTCTTTTTGTGCCTCTCAGCCTCATGTTTAAAACTGGGGCAACACATCTTTATCTCAGAGAGGCATTGTGAAAATTAAACGATTTGAAGTATGTGCCTGCTCCAGTGATGACTGCCACAGAAAAGACTGTTTGGAAACGACTGTCTGAGTGAAATATATTACTACTTCCAGACAACAAGGCCCACAGCTACACACTGAGCATCAAAAATAGAACAAAATGTTGACTAGATGCTCTTTCAGAGGGCACTGTTCACATTGTACGCTGAGTAGAGCAAAGTCCCTGTGGAAGGAATAGCATATGGCCATGTATGCGCTATTACCAAATAATTACACTGCCTTACCCACTGCTGCCAAGTAAAGGTTAAATTTTAACAAGTCTGACATTTCCTTTTAAATTCTTGGCTTTGCAATAAAAATGTTCAAATGGAAATTTCAGTTTTTAAAGACAAAAATTCCACCCCATCAGGACTGTAATCAAACGCTAACCACCACATGACCCATAAGCAGGGTGAGACCTTTGGGTTTGACAGTACAGATGTCTATTCAGCTGGAATGGCCATTACTTTCTGTATTGGCTTGAGGAGAAGAAGATATATTGGATATATGAAGCTTTTGACACCTGAGGAACAAAGAAAGATGGCGCTGATTGTCCTCTCAGAAGATAAGAAATATTCCTGACATTTTGAAGAAACTGCAATTGATAGCACTGGGAAAGTAAGTTTCCCTTGCTGCATTCCACCTCTTGGACAAGACAGGAGAAAGAAAATTGAAAGTTTTTTTCTTTTACTTCCTTCCCAACCACTGGACAAGCCTTGATGGCAAATGCCTTTTTTGTTCCACCTGAGTATCTGCCATTACATCCTATACTAGTGAGTACATTAAGATTTAGGCTTCCCAAACCCTGGTATTTAAATGAGCACAAAATTAGGCTTCAGAATGATCCAATCCCCGAGATGAGCACAGCACTTTGGGAGGATTTGCAGCTTCTCTGCAGAATCAGGGCAATAATTCATTTGCTTTATACCTGATCCAAACTTAAAGTATTTTAAAAACAAAATTAGAATAGTCATGCAGCAAACTGTCTTTTAGAACTATTCTGCATGAGTGCAAGTGGTATTCTAAACATGGTCTTAATTCTAGTCACTAGCTCCTTTCCATAATCCTAAGCAGTAAATGACAGATGATATTAAGCAAAGGTTTCACAGTGTAACTAAAGGAAAAGTAGGAAGTGGTCCTCTAAAATCAGGAGAAAAGAGGAAGTTTATTACACTCTGTTCCCTCTCATATTTAGCCTTGTTAGTGACAGGCAGATAGCAAACCCACTGATGGAAGGACAAGCATTGCTTGTCACAAAAAAATAGCTAGTTTTCTAGTTAAATTGAAAAATAAGCAATTTGCATCTTATGGAAGGTTTTACAAGTTTCTATAGTAACTGCTACCATGCACAAGAATATAAAATGCAACAAGCTGGAGTTTCCATAGAAACAACACAAGCAGTTTGATTAATACACAGACATACTGAGACAAATGGGAATATTTCATTTCACTTTATAAAGAAAACTCTAGTAAACAGAATACTACAAACTTGGGCAAGGTATCCTGACAAAAAGTGTTCTCATAAGCTTGTGAGCTGCAAGTCACATACAACAGAAACTGAGAAGCATGTGGCATGTTTACCACTTCAGATTTAAAGGATATGAAAGGTACTATGTTGTTTCAGGAAGCTGATGTTAAATCTAACACATTATAATTGATTTAGGAATTTAAACTTACAAACAGCACTTACAAAGAAGACATTTTAATTTGGTTTGGAACTAAATGTACCAGACAAAATGAAAGGAAGTAATACAGTTCTTACATCAAAGCACTGTGACTTCTTAGAAAGTTAAGTTACTGCATGCACTACAGAGTAGCAGTGAGGAAGCACAGGGCAACTCTGATGTTTAAATGACTGTGGAGTAGTGGTCCAGTAATGCTGCCGAAGCTGTATCACCCAAGAATTTCGAATGCACGATTGAGACATGATGAATAAGGGAAACAGGCAAGTACAACTCACCATGTTTGGCACACTGGTGACAGGAGTACTCTTGATGTCAGCCGGAAAGGGAGACAAACTATTTGCCATGCCTGGCTTGCTTGGTAACTGAGGATTCACTCCTGTAGCTCCCATCTGCTGCCCTCCAGTTTGACTGAAAGGCTGCCCAAAGGGACTACTGTTACCTGTCATTCCCATCTGGAAAAGAATGAATGAAATTATTATCACCTCTTTAATTCCAAAGGAACATTAAGAAAACATATGTCAAATATTGATTTTTGCATTCACAGAGACCAAATTCCAGTGTCAGATGCTCAGTATTATATTATCAATTTTTTAACTTCGAACAAAAAAAAAAAAAGAAAAAAAATTTTACAAATTCACAGTTGTGTGTCTCAAGCCTTGTAACTTAACTTACAAAACCATTATGAAAATGCAAAGAGGAAAACAAGAACTATCCTTCCTAATCTGCATTGACAGAAATTACTTTTTTCAGCACTGGAAAAACTTTTGAAAACCAACAAAACCTCAAATCCTGTAACACTTTGTGCACTCTGCAGAAAGCATGACTTCGTACATAGACTAGAAGGGAGGGGAATATACAGAGACATCTAGCAAATGCTCATCTACTTATGATTTCGTACTTGAGGAAAAATGCCTGAGCAAGAGGACATCTATCTAAGGCTGACATCCTTGACAAATTAGACCTCCAAAACTCTTTAAGAAGGGCAAGCAGAAACATGACTCCTTCTGAACGAGTAAAGAGAACACTGTCCATCTGAAGAGGCATTTCACCTGAAGAACAGTCTCTAGTGACATCTCTAGTACTTGAGCCAGTTAATATTACACTGGGCAAAAGGTCCTGAAAAGACATTTTAGCAGGAACTTACTTCTTTCAAAGAGGACAACTAAGACTAGAACTCTCCTTCCCCCTCCACATAAAGAGGAAATAAAAGTTGACAGGTAATGTTTGTGCTCCCCCCTGCCCCACACTGGGAGAATTTCTAAATGACCTTATCACCTGTCAGAATGTCTTAAATATAAATCCAACCACTGTGCGATTCCTGAAATATTAAATCCTATTTTCTCCTTCCTTTGACCTGTTCAGCCCATCCACACACAACACAGTGGTTTTCCATGGTCCTGGTCTTTCCACTCTCCTTACCAGCAGGGATTCAGGAGGACTATTCCTGTGGCTGGAAAAGGAACCGTGCACATCATTTTGCCAGTGTAACAGCCTCATCATAAGGAATTCCTCAGTGTTTTTTCATGCTTACAGGAATCAGTCCGTATGACCAGTTGATGAAGTACTGGTTAAGAGCACTGAATTACACTGGGGCAGAGTCCAATAAACACAATTTGACTGTGCCTTGTCCTCTTTGTCAGTGTACTTTGTACACTTGGATTTCAGACAGCTGGCCCAACCACATTCGAAGTAGCTTTATGTTAGGAAATACTCCCTTAACCTGCATCCTGCCAAGTGGTTATTGCCAGACTCAGGCCTTTTTTCCACCATACAAACTGTTAAATCTTTACAGAAAAACCTGACCCACTACATACACAGTAAAAAAAAAGAGCATCTGCTCCCTGCCAGTGTAGAGAGGTTATCAGATATGTGTGCCATCTTCCACTGTAAAGCTGAATAATTCAAGCAGTATTTAAGTCAAAAACCAGCATTGCTTAACAGCATCAAAAACTAAGTAGTAAAGACAGCTCTTATAGAAAAGTATGCCTGCTATCACACTGCGCAAAAATTAACAACTATATTTTCCGTATTTCTGTAGGAGTGTGTGTTAGGGTTTTATTATTATTATTATTTTGGGAACTTTTCTCTGAGGATTAATAGTGAAGTATTTAATAAACTTACCCACTCATCTTAGCCCACTGTTTCAGACAAAGCATGAGGAAGGATCATATGATACCTACAGCTACTCATTAACACTATGATGGTGTATCAGACTAACAGTGAAGAAAATTTCTGAAACTAGAAGTGAGATTCTGAGAAAGCAGCTTATGACTACTTAAACCTTTCAGAGGCCAGAAACAGGAACATTAGCTGTTTGGCTCTTACTCCGTTTCCGCTTTTGTCTAAATCCCCAACTACAAACTTCATTCATTTGTAAACATAATCTAGGAGTGCAGCACAGGCTGGGATCGGCCCAGCTAGGGAGCAGCTCTGTGGAAAAGGACCTCGGGGTCCCAGTGGACAACAAATTCTATATGAGTGAACAGTGTACAGCTGACGCAAAGGGTTATATCAACAAGGGCATTTCCAGCAGATATAAAGATGCCATTATCACACTCTACTCAACACTTGTCAGGCCACACCTGGAGTACCGTGTTCAGTTTTGGTGGTTGCTATACAGGAAAGATTTGGACAGGCTGGCGAGGGCCCAGAGAAATACCACAGAGGTGATCCAAGGGCTGGGAAGCCACGTGAGAAAAGGCTGAGAGAGATGGGCTTGCTCAGCCTAGAGAAAAAAAAATGCTTAGGGGAGACCTGATCACCAGGGGAGGAGATGGAAAAGACCCAGTGCAAGCAACAAAGTTGCCCAACACTGACTTGTTCAGTTTGCGCAGGGTAACATTCTCAGCTGCTGGCAGAATCTTAAAACACAGCTGAATTTTCAAAAAGTGGGAGATTTTCTTTAGGCAGTGAGGATGTTCAGCCAACTTTACACCAAATTTAAGTTCCTGCTCCAAAAGAAACAGAGAGGTTTTCTTCATCTCATTTCATTCTCAAGAAAGATTAACATTTTTATTACAGGAAGAATGTTTTAAAATCGTTTAGGAAAAATATAACAAATATTTGTCTCAAAAGATAAAGAACAGAAAATTTAAATTTAAGTTTGTTACAACTCTAAGCCACTAGAATATCCCAAAAGCATCAGCAAACTGCAATGCTAACAGACTTATCATATTAAAATATTTCCTTTTCGATAGATCTTGTTATTAAACATATCACAACTCAGTACAACAACAAAGCAACCTGTCAAGCCTTCCAAACTGAGCGCTTAATATGATGATGATAATTTCTCCTCTTCTAGGTGATCATTAACTAACAGATACCTGATTGAAGTTTTAAGAAACACCTCACTGTTCTTTCAAACCAAGCCAGAAGCAGAGCAGCTTCCATTTGAAACGTAATGGTTTTTCAAACCTGCTATCTGCCACATGGTGTTCCAATTCTAAAGCTGTTCTTCAATCAATTAAAGGAACCTAAGGCTGAAAGGTTATACCAGTCTACAACTTTAAAACATTAGACGTGTCCTTTAACCTACACTTTTTTTTTTTTGTAAATTATGGCCACTGAAACAAACTGCTAAAGACTTTTTTTGTCTGAAGTCCATCTTAAAAAAAATAAATCTGAAAAGGTGGTAAGATATTTCTTTAGCAGCAGTCCCTGAAGTAAATATGGAGACAAAAGTCAGGAGGGACCATATACAAGATGAGTTTGTTAAAGCTCAGAGATGTTCATAGTTTCAGGTTTTCTAAGCTCAGTTTTGCCTCAGAGGAGTTAAAACTTACTAACAGAACTGTGATTTCCAGAGACTAGAAGCGCGCACCACAATGCAAGAATTGCTCTAATGAGCTCTTATCTATTTGTAAGTTTCCAACCAAGGCTGGGATCAACGAGGAATTTTAGTGGCAGAACAACCTGCTGACAAACAGCACTAAGATCAACAGCCTTTCAGAGCTGTTACTAGTAACCTAAAGAGCAGCTTAACATTCACTCCAGCAGCAAGCGCCTCCAGCAAACAGGGCCAGCAACAAAGCAAAGCATTGCCAGCACCTCACCAGCACAAAGGCAGCAGAGAGGAGGCAGAAGAAAAGCAAGGATGGGGCAAACCCCCTGTATATCAACATGGAAAGATATCCTACTGCATAAGGCATCAACTGGCATTTCCTGGTTAATCTGAGCATTGAGATAAGGTAACCTTCCCCAGAACTTCATTTAAACCACTGCTAATTGAAATCTCAAAAAAGAACTGGCAAAATATAATCAGATGATCAAGCCTGCACATAGTAAAGATTTTACACTGCTTATTCATTCTGCAAACTGAAACCGGCAGCTCCAAACCAAGTGACTCAAAAGGCTCAAATGCCTCTTCCCCCAGTTCTTTTCCAATGTGAAATGAAGGGGCAGGGGGGGGAAGAAGGCAGATACTCAGAAGACCTTTGTTTTTATATTTAAGTCATTAAAGACGACAAACCAGCATGAACATGGGAGCCAGCAACCTGGTAAGAATGGTCTTTTCAGGCAGGACTCTGACCCAACATAAAGATTCGTATATTGCCTGAAGTTTGTTAAATTTACTTTCCTGGAAGGAACAAAATCAAAATACAGTGCAAGTTGTTTCTTTTTTCACCTGCAACAAATGGGCATGGATGTGTGTATCACAGGACCACTCAAGATTCAACCTATCAGCATGGTAGCTGGTGCACTTCCCTCACAATGGAAGCAGAAAGCTCTTTGCAAACCTGGGTTATATTGCACTTCACTCCCATTTTGCACTAAGCTTAAGGATGTTCCTTCCCCTGTTGCCTTCTCTTCCTTTCCATCAGTTCATTCAACTGTCAGTTGATCTCCTTTCTCAAGCACCATTTTCTGTAGGCCATGTTCTGTGATATCTATCCCGGGTGGCTCCTTTCATCCCTCCTCATCCTGAGGCAACTCATGTTTTATCCTCATGTTTCTGTGACACAATTTTGCGCAACTCCTGTTTCTTGCCTGGTTCTTAGTGCTCACAACTGCAACGACTTCTGAGAGAGTAAAGCAGACATTTTCACAAGCAAGGTGTTCTCTATGCAGCTGCTGGATCAGTTGTGATGGGGGAGATGCAAAGGCGCTATAAACCACTCTACCACAGAACTGTAAGTCAAGGCTAGAAGCACCTGAAGAAGTAGCATGATTACTGCAGGAGACCAGCTTAAACACATTATTTCTACTCTAAAATAGTTCTTCTCAGAAACAGAATAATACTACTCTCCTTTAATGGAAAAGACATTTACTTTAATAATTCTGCTATTCCAGAAAGACAAGCAGATTCTGTTCCTTTTTATATCACTATGGCAACTCTCTAAGATACTGGAATCTATTATTGAGAGCAGATAAGAAATAGGGTATTTCACTATACTCTCACCAGCCAAGGAACGCAGAACTTCCAAGCTGGGAAAAGAAAACCAAACCTTTGTTTAGCTGACTTGGACTACACAAGTTTTGAGCAGCAGGTGTGGGAGGTACTTCTCTTTGGTTTACTTTTTGGTTCTTTTCAGAACAGCAATTCAATTTCCTCTAGCACCTGGAGCTTCACAGATATTACAGATCAAGTCTGTAACCAAATTTATATACCTCATCTGATGGCTCAACTCCAAGTTGGTGGGACTGAAATGAGAAGTTCACCAATCTAATTTAAAAGATACCTTAGGAGCAGACTGGACCTTTATACTATGCCATTTCTTCTATTTTTAAAAGCTTACCCTTTTCCTCCCTTCTTTATCATTGCTGACATACCACAGAACTTCCTCTAGCTGAACATCAAGGAGCTTTTTTCTCTTTGTACACAAAGCATCTAGGCCATAAATAAATCCTGTCCTTTCCTCCTACTTTTAAGTTTTTATTAACTGTCCCTTCACCTTTACAACTACAGCCATTTATCTCATTCAGTTACTTCATTACCACGTATTCCTGTGATGCTTCCAAGACATGCAACTACTACAACATGCTGCAAAAACCATTCCCTGTAACAAGCACTCAATTTCCTATTCACAATCTCTTTTTTAGCTTCCTCGCCAATATGCTGTCATAACCCACAGAATTGTACACACTTCTGCTCCTTACTACCCATTTTCCTTTGAGCAACTCTGCTCTCCTCTGCTTGCCCCAACCCACCTTTCTCCAGAGTTTCCAAACTTAATAAAAGGGACTGGCAGGCCATACTGAGCTCACTATCAGTTTTCCTACAAGAGAGAAAGCATCCTCATTGCAGGCACATGCCAAGAAGCAGCACCCACCTCTGACAACACTCCCAGTTCTGTATCTTGCACCACTACTGTCTATGTACAGTTAATGTTAATTTTTTTTTGTTAGTTGGTCCCGACAGATTAGTCCAGGGGAAAAAAAAAACCAAACCTGAAACCCTGATCTTTAAGTTAAATGTTGATTTTCATTAAGTTTTGAAGCATTGACTCTTCTGTACAAAAATGGAAGGTTATTATGGCCATGTATTTAAAACCAAAACAAAATAATTCCATCAGATTTGGACTAGCCTGAGAGCAGCAGAACCACTGAAAGGTTGATATGAGAATCAAAGAACTCAAAGCAGCATGAGTTCAGCAGAAAATAAGCCTGGCTGAAGTAATCTGATTATGATCCAATTCTGTAAACTAAAAATAGTTACCGTTAATATTCAGTTTGGTACCTACTAGATTTTTAACGAGAAAACAGTCCTAGAAAGAAAGGAAGCAAGCTAGACAGCTTGGCTGGACTTTGAAAGCTGTGAATCTGCAAAGTGCTTGAACAACAGCCCTGAGCTCTCAGTATGACAACAGGAGGTTTGAAAAGAAAACCGGGTAAGCATGCAGCAACTTCTTTATGTGTTTGGCTTGATGTGAAAGCTACTGCAATGACAACGATCATGCTGTATTAGTTCATGAACAGTATGTAAAAATGACAGGATTCAGAAAAGCCTCAAGGACTATTCAAAGTACTAAAATGAATGGCTGCAACAGAATCTAATTGCAATCATAACCTAATCTATTTAGCTTACTATTTAAGCTTATTAATTTGCTTATCTTATTAAGGTAAGGATTGAAGTGAACCTAAAGTACCAATTTAGGGAATAGGAAGGTGATAACAGGAATATTTCCCATTTAGCAAAGACATATCAACAGGGAAGAGCTGAAGCTCTTCAGCTTCAAAGCAAAAATTAGAAAAAATATAAGTGACCAAATATCACTGGAATTGTTAAGACTAATGCAATCTTTTATCTAAATAGTGTGCGCTTTTACTCATCAACAGGAATTCACAAAAGCTGTAAGACCCATAATCAGAGGTATCGTGTCTGACTTTATCGCTGTCATTTTTATATGTGTAATTCTTTATTAAATGGAACCTAATAATTGAAAGGGAATTACAAGTTCCCTTCTGCTTGTCTATACAGAAAGGTTGAGAAGAAAAAGTTACCCCAGGAAGTAAAAATCATTTAAGACTCTGACCAAGTTGCCAAGATCATTAAACAAACCCAGAGACAAGTATCAAAGTCCAGGAAAGCAGCGGTGCAGAACAGAAACCCAAAAACTGCATCAAAACACTATATCTTCCTTGGCACCACAGAACCGTACTAGACAGAACATGGCTCAGTGCAACTGCAAATGACTGCTCTTCTAATGACACAAGATCGAGACAAGGGTGGACTGCAAGACAGAATTTCATTCACTCAATCCAGTAGCAATTAAGCTGCCTCTTCAGACTGACAGTGATTGCAGTAAAGTTGTTAGCTGGGTAACCTAAGGAAACGGGGCTTAAGCAATAGTGCTGTGACTATCAGCGTCTCATCTCCTCCCCCTTCCTCCAATGAGTTTAACCACTTTGTGAATCACTGGTCAATTTGACCCATTTTTGTTAAAGGTCTCACAGATAATTCAGTTCCTAAGTAGAGAGATGGACAGGCAGATTATGACACTCAGATTAACATCTCCATGTAGAAAAGGCACAAAGACCTCTGCTATTCCCCACCATGTTTAAGCAGAGGACAGTGTATCCAGGGCTCTCAAAGAGCCACTGTTATTGCCAGTTTACTCCTGTCAGCACCTCAGAAAGATAATCTGAGGACATGGGAGTGAACTGAAAGTACGACAAGGAATAGTTTGGAAGACTCCTGGGGAGAGGTGCTGTGAAGAACTACAGCCTCTACAGTGCAGCGTGAGGATACACAGCCAATCTACTAGGTATGCCACTCTCGGATCCATTTTGGCAACAGAAAAATAGAAAGGTCAGACCTTTTTTCCTCCCACTAAACTGTTCCCATGTCTCTGAATCTGACAAGATAGTTACAAGATGAAGACGAATACAGCTTTTTTAGTGAGCCACCACTATCCTTACATTCTTTTGGACTTGTCTATGTACAAAAGCTAGAATCAATTTAATTGTAAGACCCAGATTTACAATTTGAGCTATTTCAGAGAACAGAAAATGCATGTCATAATTAAGGAAAGAAGAGAGAGCAGAGACATCTTAGACATGATCTCTTATGATAAAAGGCCAGGTTTTCACAAACTAATAGTAGTGTTGAAGAGCCGCATACGTGAGAGCTTGCCTGTTCAACAGTATAAACTGCTCTAGTAAGACGCATCTGTCACTCACTACTGCTTTCTTCTAAATCCCTCGTATTTCCAAAGAACCTTCCCCCTACTTCTTCCTGTTGTATCGCTGAAATAACCCAGTGTGAAATAACACGCTAAATACTGAGACGACAATAACTATTTCACCCTTCAAAAGCTACCTGGGAACAGTGATTCAGTTTTCTGAATGCTTGAGCTGCAACTTTAGGGTTATACCATAATCAATAGCCCCTGGTTGTCAGAGCAACTGCGCATAAATAATCCAACCCTTCCAGAGCAGTTGCAACTCAGCATGCTCCATCCAAAATCTCCTATTACATTACGGACACGTTAGGGACACCTTTCCTCTCTCTATTTTTTAAGAGCAAGCTGGTACGAAATGGAAATCCTTTACTTCCCACTATGACCCACAGATCCAAGAAGCATCATTTGAGTTCAGCATGAACAGAATGATTTAGTATACAGACATAGGTATACTGCTCCTGCCTCCAAGTCATCACTGTCACAAGTCACTACAGGACAGAGATGATTCAGAACCTCTTCTGTACTTGCTGCCACCAAGCCACTGCAATCCCTTGCACCCTTTACTTTCCTCTTTTATGGGCCTCACCAAAACCAGTCACTTAATACTCCACTATTGGACTAAACCTTCAAATCCCCTGTCATCAAATTACTACACCTACTTGAAATCCGGGCTTTCAACATGCAACTTGGTTAACAAGCTCAGCATTTTGTCTCCCCTCTCTCTTCCCATTAACTGAAATGATTTTGCTAACAAGAAGTGTGCCACCTTGCTTGGCTTAAATAATTTCAACTTTCTACTTTTTGATCTTATCTTTTGCTTAAGACAAGGAAATGAAGCAGTCAGGTGTCTCAGAAGTTATCAATTAAAGTATACAAAGTCCTGTGAATGTAAGAGTGTATCTGCACTAAGTAATGGGAGAACATCAGAAATTCAGACTGACAGACAATTGAGTTGCTTTTAATACTGTTAGTAAGCAACAGTGAAAGAGGACAGACCTCCTTTCAGACGGCTTCTTTCTGCTTCCCAGAGCGGTAATTCCAGGAGAGATGGAGACTAATGCTCTGCCATCTGCACGGCTTCACCACTGGTTCCCAAACAGTTTAATACACCCAAGTTCCAGAGCGGCTATGACCGAGCATCAACTACCTGGAATTAATCCCCTCCTCAGTCCCTGTGTGCTACTGCCATGACTCCACTCAGCCACTTTGCTTGCACACTCAGTACAAAAGAGCTGCCTTCCAGGCAGGCACATGTCGAGGACTTTGCGCTTTGGACTCTTACCTCCCTCTGGTATGAAACACGAATCTTTGACACAAAGCAAGGTCCACCTAACTGATTAAGGCTCTCAAAGAAGTGTAAAAGAGAGGTCCGCTAGGAATTTACATTCCTGTGTGAAGTGGGAAAGACAGGCTTCCTTTATTATGTTAGCACCATCTTGTATCTGTTTACTGACAAAAAAAAAAAAGTCTCTACTAATTACTATTTCATCCTATAGTAACATGTTCCAGAAGAAAGTCTCCATGATGCTTGGGATGTTCATGCCAGAGGGACAGATGGAGAAGCAAGGAAAAGATTAATCATTTCATGGCAGAAAGCCAGCGGTGTTACCAAATTAAAAAAATAAAAAATTAACTCTGTTTCAGTGCAGGACCGGGGCAGCACTGTTACCTCAGCTGAGGTGAGAGCTCACCTAAACCAACCTGCAGACTTGGAGGTCTGACAAAAATACTCATTTAAAAATACTCACTTTTGAAGTCAGTAACAAGAATGCCTTAAAAAAAATAAAAATAATCAAGAATCAGTTTGAGAATTGAATCATGAGCTGGCAAGCAGCATCCAGAGGAAGCCTGACTTGTGCTAAAGTCTCCACTTCCCTGCCTAAGCTAACTGCTCTAATATAAGCCTACTGCAAACAGAATCATGAAGCATTTAGAGTCTTGCTCTTCAGTAGTAAACTAACACAAAGAAAAACACTCTAATGCCAGGAACAATTGTAATTTACTTCATCCTTTATTCGAAGATGAGAGATTTGGTAAAGCTAGAAATAACATTTTAAAAATCCCCTGAAGAGGAGACCAGGCGTTTTATCACCACTCGCAACAAGATTTGAAATTCTCTTCCAAGCATTTCACAGAGGTCAAAGACAAATTTAAGTTATTTCAGGGCAGCAAGACCACTTTAAGAGAGTATAAATGTTACTGCATAACTACTGAAATATAGAAGGCAGGATTTCATGGCAAAGTGCTCCTTACAAATGACTGAATATACAGAGAACAAACTTTTAATACATTTAACTAGAAATTAACCTTTTCCAGAAAAAAAAAAAAATCTATTAATCACATGCTTGCACTGTGAATATGCCCTAGGAAAGAAAATGTCTCCAAAATTCTGCACAACCCTGAGCGCTGATACAACCGAATATACTACAGGAAGAATCAGAGTAATTTCTGCACTGAGCAGTACTGCTGTACTTGCACAGCAAAAACAAAGCTGAGGCAGCTTACTTTGTAATGAGTGTCACCTCTGCAAATAAAAACATTAAAGCTCTACTGGCTAATTAGCCACAATTGATCAATGCACTCCAATTGCTTCAAGAACTTTTATGAGTGCCAAGCAGAAAAAGCCGCTTTCTCAAGACAAACAAGACAATCTTACTACATAAGGATAGAAAATTTAACAAAAACTGCTAAGTTAACTGAAGATGCTTCAAATGTTTGTTACATCAAAAAGGAAAAAAAATAGTCTGGACACAAACAATAATTCAACAGCACTTACAAAGAGGATTTTGAAGGACTGAAATTCAGTTAAGGAACACCTCTACAGACTGTATATTCAAAGGCCAAAATTTTTCTGAGTTACTTCTAGAAGCAGAATCTGTAGGTACTAAAACACATTAGTACACACAGTGTGTACTAATACCACATCAAACCAGAATTTTCTAATTCTAACAAATTTCTAACTCTAATTTTGAGTTAAGATCTAAGTTGATCTCAAGTCAAACATCCCTATCCTCCCCCAATTCCTCTACTTTATCATCATCATCAAGCTAAATGAAGGCTGCTAAACCAACAGCAAATCTCAACACAAAGTTAATGCTTCTTCCTTTGTTTTCTGTATCACAGATATTAGCCTTTTGAAATGTACCCAACAGGTCACAAAAGAATTTACAGATGTGGCTACTGGCACCTCAGCAGTTCTGAAGTCCCTACGGTGCACTGGAGACAAACAAGAAAAAGGAGAGTACAACATTCTCAAAAAAAATTAGTACTATTTGGAATAAACTGTTTCAGTAAGAAAAACAGTAGCACTATTTAAGAGATTCTTTCCCATTTATCTTGCAGAAGCTGGCCAGAGACACATTACCACGTAGTCTATGTGATACAACAGCCTACAAAGAGGTGGAGAAAAGGCTTTAGTAGTTCTATAGACTAACAGCAACAGGAAAGCTGTCCCAAAAATATAATGAAAAGAGGTTTTCTGTTTTCCTTCTTTACAGTATGTACTGTCCTCAACAGACATGAGTCCTAAGGGGAAAGTGGACATGCTAAAGGGAGAGACTGTGCTTCTAAGAATTAATTCTATTTCAATCCAGAGCTGGGGGGTGGAGGTATCTTTCAAATAGACAAGAAACAAATTTACACCACAGGTTACATTAAATACATTAAAAGGGGAAAAAAGTATTTTAAAAAAATAAATAAGAGTTCACTCCAAACAACCACTTAGCACAAATATCATAGCACGACATTAACAGTAACTAAGGAGAAACAGAACTATAAATAATTTACACTGTTGAAATAATACTTAAATAACTCTAAGAGCCAAATATGTTTATTTTGAAACACCACATCGACTCCCAACAGTTACCATGAAACCTCCAGTCTTTCTGTAGAAACAGGCTTTCCAGGAATAACAATTCACATGAGCCTACCAGGAGGCTTCTCAACAGGTTTTTAAACAAGGCAAACTCTGATGGTTGTCTTTAAATACATGCTTAAAATTGAACAGTGTGAACAAAGGCCTGCACATACATGCCTCTTACTGAAGGCAGCCTGCACACAGCACCGTACAGAAACTTATTTTAACGCAAGATGCCCAATATCAGACTAATGAAGTAAACACAACTCATTCCAAGAACAAAATATCAGCTTTGAGTGATGGTGTTCCAACACTTTTCCATTTCCAGGGGAGCACAGAATCACAGAATACTGGACTGGAAGGGACCTCAAGGATCCTCTGGACCAACTTTTTTTGGCAAAACATGACCTAGACTAGATGCCCCAGTGCCCTGTTCAGCTGAATCTTAAAAGTGTCCAACATCATGGAGTGCACCACTTCCCTGGGTAGATTATTCCAATGGCTGATTGTTCTCATTGTGAAAAATTTTCCTCTTGTGTCCAGTCAGAATCTCCCCAGGAGTAACTTTGCGCTTATCACCCCTTGTTTTTCCCATGTGACTCCTTGCGAAAAAGGAGTCTCCATCTTCTTTGCAGCCACCCTTAAATACTGGAATATAGTCATTAGGTCTCCCCTGAGCTTTTTTTTTTCCCCTCTTGGCTGAACAAACCCAGTTCTCTCAGCCTTTCCTCAAAGGGCTGCCTAGTTCTTTGATCATCTTTGTAGCCCTTCTCTGGACTCTTTCCAGCCTGCCCAAGATCCTCCTATTGTAAAGGTAGCTATTTAATTTAGTCCATTTGCCAAAAATTTCAAAGGGCACTTGTTTTTTGTCAGTTTTCTAAAATCCCCTTAAAAAAATAGAATACCCCACAGACAAAACAGCATAATGCTGCAGTCACTCTGAAAACTCAAAACCTTTGTACCCCAAAACAGCAGCACCTCCCAGAGACTGCTAAAGAATCTATTTATTACTGTCTCCTAAAAGTCTATTTCAGACAGGTCCTTTTGGCAAGGATGTTCCTATATTTAACGTGCCATAATTTCATTATGATTCATTCTAAAACAAAGGCACTACTGAATCCCTTTTATGGCACAGTACACTGCTTACCTGCCAAACCTAAAGCAGATTCATACACACACATACCAAAGAACACTACTATCACTCTGGGGCTTGAGCATTTTCAGAGCTTGTAAGTACTAATATTTCTAGATGCTACTGAGGTAGTTTTTGTAGCACCAGGAGTTCAAAAATCATCTGCAATCCTTGTTCATGGAAATCTCAGTTCTACAAAATATTTCTGGCCTTCGAATTAAAGCCATTGCTGCAATTACATATAAACACTTAAGACACAAATAAATAAGCTTAGTGTGCCACTTTCCTCCCTGTTTTTTCTGGAGTATATACTCTCTACTGTAGCAGCAAGACAGACAAAGCTGCAGCAGTCAAATCGTCTATATATGCTACGCAAACGGATTTAGGCTTCCAAATCACCAGTTATTTCCTCTGAATATTCGCAAGAAGAAAGGAGTATTTTTATTTTTTGGCATTCCCTGTCCTCAGCTGTGCAAAGTTAAGTAGCAGTTGTGTAAGAATTCAGTATTTTTTTATTGAGATGCGGGGAGAAACTATATCGAAACATCCTTTCTCATTTAAAAGTTAATCTCTAAATAAAGGTGAAAACTAGCCTACCCACTTACAAGGTAGACTTGGCTATGCCCTGTGTAGCCTCTTGTATTGACATTTCATCCCCCTAGCTAAGTGAGGAGATTTCAAAATCCCCAAATACAACTTTTAACTGTAATGTTCTTTTCTGTCTGATAGTAAAAGGTGTCCCATTTGATTTCAACAAAGTGGTTTTCACTTGTGGAAGCTGCAGAAAAAACTGCCTCCTCCCACTGCTCTTCCACTCCTGATCCATTTCTTAGGCAGGTTGACACAATGCTGCAAGTAATTTTCTAATTTCCTGCACTGACTTTTTCCTAAGGAAACAGGCAGCCAGCATTTAGTTTTCAGACCATAATACTGGCTGCTTTGACACATTCCTGCATGTAATTCCAATTACAGGATTCCCAGAATAATCACAGCTCATTGTCAAGTACAAACATTAAGTTTATCTTTTAAGTAAGGAGAAGTTTTGAGGCCTGCTAAAAGGTTTTGTCATCAGAAATGCTTCTGTGAAATAGTATCTATGGGCATGACTGCAGTCCATTAAGAAAATTACTACGACAAAGACACTTCCTTCTGACTGAAGTAACCAGGTATTTTGTAACAGACCAACATTTAAGTTGGCAGGTGTTCCTCCCTCCCAACATCTGAGTCATTTTTTACCTGTGTATTAAAAAACCAAACCACAAACAGCAGCAGGAAGGTATGTGAAAACAGTCTAAACACTCAAAAGAAGCAATTTCAGTCACATCTGTTAGTTAAGACTTGAAAGATTTTATCATTTTAATAAACCTTCTGAAACAACAATGGAAATCCTGGCTTTTAATCTGTGGCTTCCAAAAGAACTGATGGATCTGTTAGTTTCATTTCCAAAAGCATTTTTCAGATAAACTACTTAGAAATAAACCCCACCCCAAATACAAACATTGAAGAAGACAGCAACCAATATGATTTAGTGTTAGTGACAAAATCCTTAACATTTGGGTTGTGTGACCACAGTAGGCGATCACAGCACAATTCTACTCTGAAAAGTCACCATAAATATTTTTGACAGCTGAATGGCAAGCTAATGCCAATTAACAGAAACAGGCTTTTTGATGCCCGAATTGGAAGCAAGATGGGAAACCACGTTGTGGTCTGCCCCCATAAAGGCTGTCTGTTTCTTGCAGTCTTTACCTTGCAGCAGCAGAGCCAAACTGAACCTAGATACCTGCTTAAGCATATGCAGAAGATAGCAGCCAAGTGACTATCACTTCAAAGATCTTCAACGATATTGCACAACTGCAAATGAAATGTAACTTGTGTACTAGAAATAGGAAACAACTCAATTTCAGGTGCCATGAGTAACAGTTGTGGTAAGAGAGCTTTTCAAGTCACCTGATCTCTTCTACAGATCAGAGTAAACTCATCTCTGGAGCACCACTTTCCAGGGTCATGTTTCAAAACAAAACTGTGTTACAGATACTGTAATTTTACTACGAGTCAGTGTGTTTTGCTGTTATGTGTTTCTATATATTGAGATCCTTCTTCTGTTTGTATTATTATAAAAGCACATATGTCTCTTCTCAGTAAAAATGCTGTTTCGGAGATAGTTATTCAACAGAGAACCAAGCGACCACAGTCAACTATGTAACATTTGTTAAGAGTCCCTGGCAACTGGGAAGCAGCATTTTTTGGAATATTATTTGGACTGGCTACTTGTGTTTGCCAGAGACATGGTCTGCTAGGAGACAGCTTGGCAGCCTAGGACGGACAACTCAGAGGATGACAAGCATATTAACTGCAAGTCATGTTAGAACAATTCAGGCGGATTCAGACAGATTGAGAGTCACCAGAGAAACAAACAGCACCAGCAGTTTGCTAAAACACACAGAACTGCAAAGGAATGAGAACATCTTCTGCTAACTTAATTCACAAGCAGCAAGCGTAGCTAAACCTGGTACTTTGCAGTATCAACTGGGTGAGTTCTTTAAATAACTAGTGTAATTTTTTTCTCATCACAAATTTTCCTTACTACATATTCCAGTCAAGTAACATAACTACACACACAATTTCAGCCTTATATAGGAATTCTTGGCTCTTTAATGTAGTTACCTTATTAAGTTTCCTAAAGATTAATATCCAACACCAAAAAACCACTCAGTGAAACAGGAAGCAAAACTGTGAAAAGTGCTTGTCAGAGAGACATGTAGTATATACGTATATATCTAGCCTAGAAACAACTTTTACAGCTCAGTAATAAACAAAACAAGACAACTGGTGATTCTCTTGGTAGACCAAGGGAAAAAAAAAAAGTTTTTACTGCTTTCTGAAGTTCACTTCTACTAAGAGCTCCTCCTCTTCTTCAGTATGAAAACTTCTACTGCAATATGCACTGTCATGTGGCTTTTCTGACTAAAGCAATGTAAAAACATGCACTATTCCAATAAAGTAGGCCAAGACAGTTAAGAAAAAACATTGTTCTGAACTCGCATGCAAAAATCCAGCATAACAGACCTGGCTTTGCACAGTTAGTGATTATGAACCTGTTACTACGATTTTTGTATCAATCCTACTACTGGTGATATTTGCCTCTAGAATTTTCTTTCAGAGGTTTCAAAATATGCAGAATATAATTACTTAAAATCTACAATTTTTAAAGGCATTTTACAAAACAAACAAACAAACAAAAAACCACCAAAACCACAAAAAAAAACCCCCACCAAAATGTTGTAACCCTTGTAAGTAGGTATGAAAAAAACCAACCACTTTCTCCTGATTTCTGTAAAGATTTAGACTAAGACTTGACCAAACAGCTCCATACTTTACTGGGGCATACAGGGCCCAATAACATGTTTCATTAAACTGCACATTTCAGAAAGAAAAGTAACCTTTAGATAGGTTTACTAGTTCTATAGAGAAAAACACTTTGAAAGGAATCCCCAGCAAACTGCAGTTTCATTGCCACTTAATAGCAATAGCTTCTGCAGATCATTAGTCACAAACAGCTACAGGATTTCTCCTGTAGTTTCTCTTGTAGTAGCAGTTCTTGCTACTGGGTATCAGCAGTTCCCTACTAGAGCCATACAGCTCTGAAGTTACTGAGGAAAAGGCGATTCCTTTCACAGAATTGTAGAAGGAGGCATTACACCTTGGAAACACATGGAAAAGAAAACACTCAAGAGTCCGACTCATCTCAATGGGACTGCACTACTTCTTAAGGGAAAGAATGAAAGCACCAATTTAGTGAATCACTGTCCAAAACTCTCAGAGTGCAAAAAAGAAGCTTGAGAACTGTACAAAATAAATAAGAACGTCCCAAATTTCTCCTCTGATTTTCCATAAGCTTTGATAGAAGTATCAGCCTGAGGGGAATGCATCTCAGCAAGAAACTACATAATATCTGATCTCCGGAAACACAACTTCAAGCTCTTGCCAGCCACAATGAACTATTTGAAGGCTTTGTCTCCCTCATTTGAAAAAGCAACTCTGACAGCAACAGGAGAGTATTAAGGCACAGAGTATGTTTGCAATGATGTGCTGACTTCTACGGAAGCAATAGACCATCTGCTTAGCTTTGCTACTGCTTAAGATGTTCTACAACAATCTTAACTATGATTTAAAAAGTTTATCTAGATGGTCTGAGCATGTTTTCTGGACTTAATGGATTTCATAAAAAAGCATGGCACAACACAAGAGGCCAATCACATTATTACTGCGAATTACTGTGACAAAATGATCTGTTCCTCTACACCTGCCAAGAGATAATTGTTCAAAGAATAAACCTTCTGCTCTTTTAAGATACCTTAAAGAACTTCAACCTAATCAAATGAAAACTATCCTTGTAGTGTCATCCAAGAAAACAGGGCCACAATGCCACAGTTATAGGCAAAACTGTTACAGGAAAGGAGTGGTAGTGAGGAGAGCAGAAGTATGGACAGTAGTATAAAAGAGAAGTTTCCTCAGAGGTTTCAAGATGATCTCAGAAAAGTCAAACACCACAAAGCAGGTGCTCTAAATAAATCTGAATATGCAGATTGCAAAGTCACAGCCAAGAAGAATTCAAATCCTTGATAAAGAGCTGTAGCTTTAATTCACAAAACCTCCTCAGGGACTACACTACTGCCTATTTCCAAAAACATTCTAGGCTATCAAGAACACGCCATACACTCCCAAGAAAACACAACTATAACTTTAATAGGTATTGTCTAACTTGCACTGATTGACAGGCTGCTTCTTAGAGTAGACCATATGAAATCTATGAAATCCCTTGTTCATGTCTGTATAGACTGAGGAAGTATTTTGCTTTAAGCCCTCCCCGCCAATGGAAAAACAGCTGTCTTGATCTCAAGCACATTATGGCCCCCTGACACAGAGTATCAGTTATTCTTCATTCTCTTTTAAACCGGTTTGGGGTAAGGCTGAACCACCACTTTCAGCTTATGCAAGCACATGGATCACAAGCTCAAGATACCATGCTCGCTTCTAGCATACTTTTCATTCTGTCTACAGCAGCCTTAAAACTGCAAGTTCTGCTCAAAATTAACAGTATTGGCTTATGATGCTCCAGATGAAATGAATCCAAGTTATTTCTGAGAGCAGGTGAAGGGATCAGAATCAGGATTTTTCTTTTCCCTTTTTCTCTTACTAGAAAGAATGCTTATAAAAACATACCACAAGAAAGAAAAACAGAAAAAGCAATGGACTTTCCTTGATTAGTCATTTACTAAAAAAGGATTAGAACAAGCCATCAAGGAACAAGGTCTTGCTCAAAACTAGACCCAAACCATAAAGGGTCACAAGTGCTACACACTGCCTATAAACACACTGAATTGAGAAAGACGGGCTTCTGAGCCACACTAGAATGAGGTTTTAATCAGCGATACGCATCACTTATTTTAAACAGAATGAGAAAATCTTGGGTTTTAAAAGTTCTTTTAGATTTTTTTTTTCCTGCATTTGTATTTCACACCTTTCTTTCCCTCAGGATAGAGTGTTACAGCCATCACCTTCAAGAATTCATTTCCAGCCTTAATACAGATCTTCAAGCATGATGGCAGCTACATTTTAAGCCAAGTTAGGCACATTCACTATTAGGTAAATCAGCTGCCTCACCACTTTTATTGCTGCTCTTCAAATCTTTTTAACAGTATACGTTAAGTAGAAAACATCAAGGAACAGAAGGTGAAAAATTAAACTAAGCCAGTCTCCTCCAGCAAAAATTTCCATTTCTGAAAGGACAAACTGACTGACAGAAGTGTTTCTTCACTCTTCTTGAAAGCTGTCACCACAACTGGAGCATCAATAAGCAAAAAAGCTAACACACAATCACGTCTGATAATCCTATTAGGATAAAAACTGAGGGGTGGGAAGAGACGGGACAAGCATGCCAACCCTCAAATGCCGACTAAGAAAATGGCAAAAATAGAGAATGCTTCTGCTTGTCAGAAGAAAATTCAGGGAGCAAGTAATTTGTTCCAAAAATATTTGTGTAAAACACTGTGCTCACCTGCTGTCTTACTACAACAAAATTAAGCTGTAAATAAAGTAAAACTTAAAAAACCAAACCAAAACAAAAACTACAAATCTTTTAAGCTTCATCTTGTTCAACAAGAGGTGGAGCCCTGGAAAATACTGTCTCTTCTATTTTTAATAAATTGGTCAAATTTTAAGAACTGTTTTCTCTTACATGCACCTTCATGGAAGCACCATTTTACTATTTCTGCTCTGTCATTAAGCAGCCCAACTTTCTCAGTTTCTCCAAACAACTTCCTGTGTAAGGCCTTTGAAAGCACTACTTTTGATCTGGTCTTTTGGAAATGCATCACCAGTGCACAGGAGCACAGCACTGCATACAAGGACAAACTATTTATGTAATTGGGATACTTCCACTATTCTTTTCTAATGTATTTCTTGTTCAAATTAACTTTTCCCTTACCTCTTGAACATGTGCTAACTGAGAAAGTACAGATCACCTTCCCAAGCTGATGAATCCCATTTGCAGCTGGCATCAGGCTAACATTGAAGTTCTTGAAGAATGGAATTTGTCTGAGTGGTGGCTTATTCCTTACCAAGGTGGGTTTGTTTATTTTAAACCAAGACATCACTAAACCTCCCTCCACCAGGCTCACACATTATTTCATCAGATGAAGGCTCCAGGCAGGCCCCTTTGCTTTGAGGTAATTCTGCTTGGTTAGTTCACATAGGAAATTAGTAGCTTTGCCACGTAACTGGATAGCGACTAGGAAAAATCTAAGAAATTAGATATCCAGAAGTTTATAGAAAAAAGCCATGTAATTGGGTTTTGTCATTCTTCCCACAAATTTCAGAGGAAAGAAAATGAAAGACAAGCTGATTCTCCATGCGCACACTGACCTGCCTCTCATAACCAATGTAGCAAATTTAGAGGCTGGAAACAGCCATATCCACTTTCACATGCTACACCTTTACTAAGATCACAAGCATCTCTTGCTTAAGCAAAGGTGTCCCCTTCACTGCAGAGAAGAGACTTATATTTTTTATTTTTAAAAAGTAAAAATTAACTATATAGTTCTCCACAGTGATGTCAACATTTCTTCAGAGATGACATACACTTTCATATCAGGCAATGCAATTTTTTCCATTATTCTTAACACATAAGTGAACTAACATTTCTGTGATAATACGTGACAATGACTAAGTGATGTATGAACAGCTAAAATAATAGAGATAAGAAAATGATCTTTTTCTACATATCAGAATATGGTGGGTTTGCTATCAAAGTTTCACAAAGGAACTGTAAAAAGCAACACAGCCAAGAGATAAGACACACTGCTGTCCAATTGAGACAGGAGAAGCAGCAATCAAAACACTTCTCTAAGCTCAAGAACTAAAAAACAAGGACTACATCAAGCACAGTGCTCCAAGCAGGGGAATATACTTTCAGGTGTATATATTCCCTGCCTGCTCAGCAATGGCCAATGAATTAAGACTTCTTGCCCCAACACTGCCCTTCCCTTTCACAGACTTTACATTACTTTGACAATCTATGTGAAATTTGATGTTTTCAGACCAGTTCCTTTATATTTGAAAACACTCACTGCACAGCTGTTGATAGTGGTCCTTGACAAGGGGACCAATTGTTACATCTCTCCCTTCAATTACAAATACTTCTTTAAGTTTTCACATCACTTTAGAAAATACTGTTGTCTGGCAGCTAAAACAAGATCCTGCACAGAAGTCATCTTCTATTCCTTTCTGCAGGATTACACTACTCTTTTCTAATTCACCCTGCTAAGATACTACCCAACTTTTAACTTTAAAGATGCGTTTTTCAACAAGCGCTTTCATTTCTCATTACATGAGAAATACTGTTTCAATTATCTTGCTTTCATGGTATCACTGGTGACTGAAACAGGTAACTACAGACTCAAGAAAGTGCATTTTTTAGTTCTGCTCCAGAAAAGAATCTACTAAATCTTCTGAACACTTGCATGGAGAAAAAACAAGTGCAATAAATAGAATATATCAAAGTATTTGTACATACTTTAGTTATTGCTCCTGTCTGTGCTGTGTTCAGTCCGGTGTGACCAGCCATCTGTGGAGATACTTGGGTTAAAGTCTCTGCCAGCACACTGCCTGCATTCCCCTGCATGGCAGGGGCAGAATATTGCATTCCTGCTCCCCTTCCTCTTCCAGCTGCCCCAAGAGATCCATTCATTACCTGCCCTTGTCCTTGCTGAGGCTGATTCATTAAACTGTGACCAGAATTACTGTTGAGAAGGCTCTGGTGTGTCTGACTGAAATTAGTATTCATACATATCCCAGGTCCAGTCTGTGATGTTGCAGGGCTGCTCGTCACCAGCCCCACTTGTTTTTGTGCTTGAGAGTTCAGAGTTTGTGATGCAGGTGTGGTAGGTCCAGAGGTGCTGGCTGCTTGCTTTGCCAGGCCAGAAGCAGAAGAGTCTCCCTGGTTTAAAGGACTTTTACCCATAGCACCCAGATTACCAATATTAGCACTGTTCGGCTGCCCTTGAACTTGACTACCAACTCCTTGCTGGACAGGGCTATTTGAGTTCACATTTCCAATTCCTGGGTTTAAGGAAGAGCCGCTGCCTCCCCTTAGAAGTTCGGAAAGTTGCTTATGTTTGGAAGCTGCATCTGGAACAAGGTTCCCACTGCTATTTAAAAGGCCCAACTCGCCATTGGGGATCAGCTCGTCAGGAAGATCGTTTTCCAAGTCAAACAAAGATCCAAAATCTACAAGTCAAAAACAGAAACAAAGGTCAGAAAAAGATGACAAAGAAATAATTAAAACACGTATCTACACTATTTTGCAGCAGTCCTAAGCAATGACATGCATTAAGGTACATCTTTACCCAAGGTTCAACAACCCAACCAGCAAGCGAGGGTCTCCACGACACACACTCCTGAGCCTTTCAGAAAGCACAGTTCTTGTTATGTACTGTGCACTCACACACAACCACGCAGGATAAGGATAGCCAGTAAGTTGTTTTTTCACAAGACTTTTAACAAAACATTGTACCAAGCTTAAGAAATTAAGGTGGCATATATATGATGATCTGATTTAGCCTAACCCCTCAATTTCTCTAGTTTTAGCTAATAGAAGGCAGCAGAAATATCAAGAGATTTTTTTTCCTACTCATTTATTCTCCCAAAAGAATGATTAAAACACCTTCTCTGACCACCTATATAATCCCAAGTCACTGCATTTCACACAGCAATCCTACCTCAATCTTGTAATTTCTGTTTGCACATGGCCAAATAACATCTCCAGCTGGGCTTCAAAACTTGATCAGATTACAGCTGCTTCTTCAGTAGTTTGATCCCGGTCTCACATATAAACACATGCATTATCAGTTTCTAGTTATTGATTTGCATCATTATCCACTACCTCAGAAGATCCCGAAAGGCACTCAGCATTTTCTCCTGATAATGTCTCTTGAATCAAGGCACTCTCGATCCCTGAACAGATCAAATAATTCAAACTGCTCTTTTAAGTGCCCAGCCCTCATTTATCATGCCCAATATTGACAGAGGTAATCCACACACTCTCCAGATGAGTGAAATAAATCAATCTAATCTTCATTAAGCCACTTGAAGGAACTGCTCTGCCTGGCTGAGCATCCAGACTGATAAAAAGCAGTGGGGGTTTCATTTTGCTTTCAAAAGGAGCAACTCGGGTTCACCAAAATGTTTTATTGCACATTATAAGCAGCATCTGTGTAAGAATTATTTTAGTATGTAACTAAAAATAGTAAGTTAGCTCACTTTACATAGGTACTTCCATGTGAAAGCAAGTTATATATTTGAAGACCTAAGGACAAGTACATACCACAACACGTACAAACAGCCTAGCCTCAATTCATCAGAGAAGTTGTTCAAACATGCAGCACATGTCAGAAAAGCTTGCCAGCCCAAGGATGTGATCTAAACCAACCATTTTTTACTGTAACATAACAGAAATGTGTGAAAACTTTATTTTGGCTCCCCCAAGCTAACCCTGAAAACCTCTCACTCTTCAACTGTAAAAAGTTGGTGTAAGGCTCAGGTTGCAAGAGTGGCGTAAGTGACAGCATGGACCACTCTAACTGCATTGAAATGAAACAACAAAACCCAAACAGCATATAACCTGTATCACCACACCAGGACGCATTATCAAGACACCTCTGCACATTTGAACACAACGCAGTTCATCAGCACTCAAGTTTTCAATTCAGCCACACTGATGAAAAATGAATGGAAGTGTTCAGATGTATTGCAATGACCAGTGAATCACAGAGTTACAGTAAACACACACAAAAATGTTAAATTCTGCCTGTTTTGAGGCGCTCGTGGCAGCTTAGAGTCCTGCATCTTGCTGTCATTACCGACTGAGGTCAGTCAGCTCTGAAGAAGCTTTCCAGGCTTGCATGAAGTCAGCTGTGACAAAATACACCCCAGTTCAGGAACAGAGCTATGCCCTTACAAGCAGGCAAGTAACAAACTAACATTTTCATTAGCTAGGTTCATGAAAGTATTTTTTAATTTCTCTCTTACTTGCCACCTTTCCCTTCTCTTGTTTAGTTCACTTTTTCAGCTCGCCTTCACAGAAATCCCTGGTGTTCAGCAATTGCTTCATTTCCCCTTTCCCACACAGCTAGTTGACACAATGCTGCAATTTGTGTCTCTTACTGCATCTTTTGATTCTACTTTTCCTTCTTCCAAGATTTCACTATTTTTAGCCTTCCATCCCTCTCTAACTCCCCTGATGAAAACTCCATTGCCTGTTTTCAGAGTCACGACTAGTCTGGCCACAAGCAAGTCCCAGGTCCCCATAGCACAGGCCATCTTCCTGTACACCAAAGGCTGCAGCCTGAAGCACGACCAAAGCCACAGGGTCCATGGCTGAGGCTTTGCCACTTTTGCTAAACAGCTCGTCATCCCAGCTCGCTGGGAAGTTCAAGACTTACAGTGCTTGATTTGACAACTTCCAAAATCCCATGAAACTATGTTTTCCCAAGCTTCTGCACCAAAATCATTAATATTTCATGATTAAAAGGGCCAGGGCAGAGGGGAAGTGACAAAACGTGGAAGGGAAAGATGGTGCTGCGGCTTAAAAAAAGAAGAGCAGCTTTTCCAGTTGCATTTTAAAATGGGATGCTGGAGTACAAGTACTCAAATCTTTTTTGTTTTGCTGGCCAGACTCTTAACATTCTCACCAGAGCCAAGAGCTGGAAATGTTTTTGCAGTTTACAAAAAGACTGAAAAAAAGCATTTGAGAATACTGCCTCTTAAAAATCTAAAATCATCTACCACTCTTAAGCTCCTGTAAGAAGGCTATACATTAAGGCTAGGCATGGAAAGTTTACAGCTCTGCCATCAGGAAAATAAAAAACAGGTAAACAGCTTAGCATGGTGGCTGTGTAAAAACTCACTGAGTATTCAAACATACAGGCAACGATTAATCTTCCTGCTTTTATATTTTAGTCAGTCAAGTACATTAAAAACATCAACACAAGGCACTTTTTACAACAGTTAGAAAACAAAAATCTACTTGAACATGTCTGCAACAAACCCATGAAGATAAAAGATTGTCTTGGCAGTTATAGAAATAACAAATGCACTTATGCATATGTAAAAATCTGCTGCAAGAAGAACGTGGCCCATTTCTACTGGTAGCAAAATGAGAAGTAACCTCAGCCCCCCATCCTCATAAGAATATAACTGCTTCCATTCTCAATGCTTTGACTATGTCAATGTCAATAGCAGCTACCAAGAGTCTAACAATCAAAAGATGCCTTTGCCTTTACACAGTTACCCGAAGCAACGCTCAAAAAACACCTACACTGAGGAATCCCACCCCAATTACTGAGCTTTGTACCTACTCCATCTCTCAAACCCAACTAGCATGCAACAGAACAGTAAAAGCAGTCTTAACTTTAAAGGTTAGATTCCCTTAACTAGTAAGGCACATACATCTAGTTTCAGCGCCTGTGAAAGCAGAACTGCCTAAAGCTGTGGATATCCACTTCATAGCATCTCATCACTAACAGCACTTCTGATCCTAAACCTCACACCTTTCATTACCTCTGTTACGTAAACACAAATGTCCTCTTAACAGGAAAGCACCAAAACCCAGAGATAACATGTCTTTCGGAAGGGATGGAAAAGCACGAGGCAGCTACAACACCCCCACTCTTTCCAAAAGGCTCCTTTTCCAATTTGAGAATTTTGCCTTCTTTGAGCAGCTATCTTCACACATAAAGATAACCACACTTGAGACACATAGTCTCCTAATTTCAGTTTTATGAGCTTAAATGTCACAGTTTTCTGCCTTCCTGGACAACACTTTCAGCAACTAGAATAAAAAAAGATGTTCTGTTTCCTTCTAAGCCTTCTCAGAGGAGAAACTGTGTTGCTTTCTTAAGGCAGAACATTTTCAGCTGTATGACTACCTGCAACTGTTATCAGGAGACATTTTCTTTATATAAATATTCAATAAATTAACTTGTTTCAATGTCACAATTTCCCCCTCTTTTTAGCTCAGCCTTGAGAGGCAACAAACATTCTAAGGTATTTTTTACATGTTTTATTATCTCAAAACATATCACACAGCAAGCAGGAGAACTATCAAACTCAGTTTCATTTCTTCCTGCATAATCTCCGTTTGAAACGTGATTTGGAGTTTTCCCATTACAAACTTCGACTGCCCTTCCACAGAGCAGACACTGAAGTCACACTGCAATACAAGCAGTATTTTCACTGCGCCTTTCTTTCATGCCAATATAGCTGTTACATTTCAGTGAGCCCAATTTTGTTTTGTAAGGCTTCTTTCAATCATGCCAGACCCCAGCAGACAAAGCCTCAACAGTTCAGAGCTCCAGTAATTCCCTAAAATTCGATGTCAGGTAACTCAACTCAATAGCAATACTGTTTGGCGCAGTCAGGAATTACACATCCATTCCAACCTCCTTTCGAGGTTTGAGGATTCTATAATTTATTGTTTCACAGAAGACAATAAGCACATTTAATGTTTTAGAGCAACTGAACAACACATTTGTAGAACAAACTTTACATTAGCTTCTTAACCTAACAAGACACACAGACAGATTGCAAACTGACCCTGACTTTCAGAAAATGATGTTTAACAACCAGGTTGAGAAAGACAGCATTAAGGGACCTGGCTGGGCCAAGGAGACCCCAGCAGCTGGGGGGAGGGCAGTGAGGAGGAAATGAGAGATTCAAGAGCAGGTATCTGGCTGGGTCCCAACAAGTTATGGCTTGCATGATAAAGAGATTGGGATATTTAACTAAACTTATTTATTTATGCCTGACCTTTATGAACCACTTACATTTGGGATAAGAAAGAAATAGGCTGGTTTGCTTGCTCTTAAGTCAGCAGACCAGTCAAAATTCAAATACACTGTTTAACAGAAATAAGCTTCACATATAGCCATTCTAGGTATTTGCCTCTAGGAAACTTGTTGGAATAATTATCACAGTGCTCTCTTGCTTACAGGCTCACACTAAAGTTGGAAGGGACATCAGGAGGGCTGCAGCCCAGGCCCTGACCTCCTTGGCAGCCCTTCACTGAATCCACTCCAGCTCCTCCATTATCTTCCCAGGATGGAAGGGAGGCTAACTCGCCTGTAGTTGACTGCATTGTCCTTCTAGCCTTTCTTGAAAATGGGTGTAACACCTCTCCTTGCCTTCCTATGGCTGGGGTTTTTTTTTGCAGGGGGAAGGTGTGGTGTGTTTGGAGAGTCACTCATTCTTACCATGCTTACTTTGCAACTTGTCTTCTTGCAAGCATGATTCTCTGTAAGATGGACACCATTCAGGGTACAGATATGCAACTAAATAGTGACACGGTTCCTGAACTCAGTTAAATGAGATCCATTTTGCGCACCCCAATAACCAAAAGGGACACTATCAGCTTAAAATCTAGTTAAAGTAGCTACAAGCTCCTAAAATCTCCTCCAATACATTTTTGTAAGACTTCAGCAACTAAGTGACTTTTCAAAACTGAAGCTCATTACATAGAGCAAACAGCTCAAGAAGCTAATGAAAAAGAATGAGTTCTCATCTAACTTCTACTGCAATACTACCGGTATTGTTGATTCAATTTTAAAAACTTTTCTGACACCACACTGAACACCAGACATGCAAGTCAGGATGGAGAAAAATGCAGTGTCTATACCCCCTGTACCATAAATGATGTGTGTGGTAACAACTACCTGACAGGGGAACAACCGACTGTTCTGCCCCAGCTTTTTTCTCAACCCCCTGAAGACAGAACAGTACAAACTGAGATCCTTCCTTGATCACACTGAGTTTACTTCCTAGCCTCTCCTTCCCCTTGCATGTTGTATATTACAATGTCACATCCTCAGGTTTCTCTACACTGTACTTGTCCAAATTGTCTCCACCATCTCTTTTTTGCTGTGCTCATAATGAAAATACAATTTGTGTTGAAGGTCCAGAAAACCTAACATGCTATCTTGTTTCAGGAATAATCCCTGCTTTCAGATCTACCTTTCCATTAAAATAACTGTTTTTAATATTGGAACACTCGAGTAAAGTAAGGGCACATTAAAGGCATCTGGAACCAAAGTTAATACACAGAACCAAATATGAGAAGTGCATTCAGGTAAGAAGCTACTCTCTCATCTCTTCCCAGATGCCAGATGAGAATAAAAACCAAATAACCCCCAAAATGTGCAGCAGAAGCAGCCCAACAAGAGTGCTCAATCTGGTCTGTTCTTGGAAGCCCTGGATGGCAAATGATGGGTTGACTTTGCTTTCCTGTGATCCTACAGAGCCTCTCCATAAACCTTCTTCCTCTGGATTGTTTCCTAAGGTGTCTTTGCTGTTTTGACACCATTGCTCTGTCCATTCTTGTGAGTAACTTTAAATCCTACCCAGTAGCATCTACAACACAGACTACACACAGTTACTGACCAAAAGGCTTCAGTAATTTTCTTTGCCATAAGAGCAGAAATCTGGACAGAAGGAATAGGACACAATCTGCCTACAGACTGGGAGACTGCCCCACTGGTAACAGCTTCTCATTCACAAGATCATCCTGATGAAGCTTAAATATTTTAGTGTTCCTGGAGCACATTAACAGAAGCAAGACTGCCTTCTCATCCCATCACAAATGCACACATCTTTTCTCTTGCCTTATTTAACAGCTGACAAACATTTAAGCTCAGGATGACTCTTTAAAGAGGAATCATCTGCGAGGCCAGTAATGAGTAGTGGGCACTTGCTTAAGGCAGCATGAAATGCACGGTCTGTACCAGAACAGAGGGTTTGCATGCAAACACCATCAGTTAGCTCACACAACTGACAGATCCACTGCTCCACATTACAGCTGTGCCACCCTCACTGCAGATCTGGAAAAAAAGTCATTGGATAATGCACGAAGATGTGAATTATCTTGACAAACTTTTAACTGTGACGCTCCCTGGCCATAGACTTCGTATTAAATATACAGGTCAATGCAAGGTGTTTCAGATTTTAAATTTTCAATCCTCCATCCTTCCTGCAGCGACAGCATTGGTGACAAGAACTCCACGCATGCATTGCCTTCCAGCTCAGGCTGCTTCTAGTACTCCCTTCAGCTACAAAACTCCTTTCCTGGAAGTTCCTACCTTTACACACCTTCCTTAATAGATGCACAGAACAGGCCTATTCTGTGAGGACTAGAATAGCAATGATTTATATGTACTTGAAGCAATATTATGAAACAAACCCAAAAATTGAAATGCAGGATTACTAAGACACAGGCAAAATTGTGTCTCCTTTATGATGTATAATAGCTGCAAAAGGCATGTTTCCTTTCTCGTTACTTAAATGCCACTTTTTCCTCCTTATTTTTGATACCTAATTGTAAGTAAAGGGTCATTTGCCTAGCTGCTCAAATTCAGCTGAGTAAGAACACACAACACAAAATAAACCAAATGTGCATGAGGAAGCAACAGTAGACATCCACTTAAAACTAATGATTTTTCTACATTTCACTCAAAAAAAGCTTCCAACCATAACCGCCTGAATACAAAAACTCCAATGCCCTCACAAATCTATTTTACTTTAAAGCATTACTTTCAAACATAAGGCTGTCCTGAACCATTCTCATTAATACTTTTCCTTAAAGGAGTTTACAAACCTTAGGAATAAACTTCATAGCTACTACAAAACAGATTTACATTCAGTACTTACTGAACTGTAGTCTCTTGCACATTTCTTTGCTCCATTAGATGGAACTACAGGAGATGACACAGAAGCTATGTCATCAACAACATCCACTACAACACCTAGCAAAGTACTAGTAGCAGTAAAGGTGGGCAGAGCAAGAGGGAAGCGCATGCCCCTCAGGTGCGACACACACAGCCACAGGCTGGAATCTAATATTCCTTTTTCCCCTCACACGGAGCCAGCTCTGATGTCTGTCTCAGAGATGTCCGTCTCAGAGATGTCCAACCGCAGCAATGAAATAATGCCTGCCCATGAGAATGGGGAGCATGTCACCCAGAGTAAGCAACTCCTTCTGACAACGCTCTCTTACTGAGGAAGTTCCCACAACATTAAAGATGACCATCGGAGAAGCAGATTATTTTAGACTTATGTATGCATAAATAAAATTATATACACAGAAAATTACTGCAAGTCAAAGATACTGTATTTATCCAACATTCCAAATAAGATCCTTATTTCTCAATGGCAGTGAGTAAGAGGAGAGGAAAGATGAAGTGAAGCTTTGAAGATTTATGTTAAGAGATTCAGATTCTGAGTTACAATTGCCAATTACCAGTGATAAGAAAACGGAAATTTCTCTTTTGATTCACATTATGATTCCGCACAATACTTCATAGTGTTTGTTGAGACATCTCTATTAGAGTTTTGCAAATAAAAGTTTTATGCTCTCTCTGTATCTTAGACATCTGAGAAGACAGATGGAAAACACAACATATGTTAAAAGAAAGATTTACAAAGCAAAAATTCTTGAAAGTGTAAACCAAATTAGGGTGGAAGTATCAAATTTCAAAGTTATCCCACATGCTTTTTCATTGTGTAAGAACAAACCCCAGAATATTTCAAATCCTGCTTTTCAACTACCCTCTCCACTCTGATTTGACATTAACCTGCAGTACTTTGCTAACAGAGTGTAATTTTTGTTCATGTTTTGCTCTGGTAGCAGGTTAACAGCAGAATGCAATATCACTAATAAAAATAAACAAGAACAGGTAGATTTTTGTAACATGAAGTTGCAGACATAATACCAAAACACAGCATGTTGCTGCAGAAATAATTAATGGCACCAGACTCTGACTCCTAGGAATATTCAGCCAGAATGGAAAGTGAATAATCTGCAACAGAAAACTGGGAATCGTTTCACAAGCTATCAGGGGATCTCTGGGGTACAACAAGGACCAAATCCTTGAGCACAGCCTTATTCCAGCCTGCTGTTGGCAGTGCTTCTCCAGCAGCTTTATGCCACAGCACAGAACAGCATTTACCAAGTTGATTTTAAGTCATGAACAGGGAAGAAATCAATTTGATAAACTCCCAAGTACATACGCAATTGTCACTCAAAGTATGACTTTCAAAAAAAGAAACAGGCACAACCACAGGACTGCCACTTAAAACCAGGCTGGCAGATCATCTGCTCAACTTTTCATCTCACATAGATGTTAATGTCAAACTCCTTAGAAAAACCTATGAAAAAACCTCCAACAATGAGAAAGTACACAATAACCTGCTGTCAGCAATGCCCCATGAATAGGTAAGAAATTAGCTGCACTAGATTCTCAATAAATGAGCCCATCTCTAATCTCTGAATCTGCTGTCCCGTATTACAACTGCAGGCGTGAATTTATGCAGGTCAGCCACGAAGGAAAAAAAAAAAAAAGTTATTTGGCTTGTATCAAACAACACAGCTCAAAGAAAACATTTCTGCTTGGCATCATCATCTCCCATCCACCACCTCCTGTACCTACTGTACATGTATACAGTAAGTCTTAAGACATAATACAGCCATGAAACATTGCACCACATTTTGCACCACAACTAGCTGGAATAGGAAAAGTAGCACAAAACAAAGAACACCCCTGTGAAAAAATTACAACTGCACACGCTCCTTCACCTACATCTTTTCAGAGGAACTGTTTCTGCCCCCAATTTCTGCCTTGTAAATCCAGGTTTGTTCACTTAATGGCATTGCCCATTTCCTTATTCCAGGGAGAGATGGAGAAAAGCATGTTTATAGAAGTGATTCTTACTGTCGCAGCACACAACTGACACTCAAATTTTGCACACATCCTATAAACCAAGAGCAGACTAATTAAACAGGCCTCCATGAAACTTTTCAACTACATGGGAATGAGCCCTCCTAAAACACACATACTACTGCTTTCATGTGCACAAACAGAATCTGGTTTTAGATCACTGAGATATCAGTCCATTCGCAGTCTCAGCTAAGTATGCAAACATAAGCTTAGAAAGCCTTGCTGTGTCTCCTTAAGCCACTTTGTTTTAAAGGTAGTCCACCTTTTTTAAAACTAAATCCACAGAAATACACCTATCTGGTTTTTGGCAGGAGAGCAAGATCGAATCAGGCTGCGCAGTGCCACAACCTCCCTCCTGCGCAGTTCTGTAGCTCGCTGGGAGTTAGCCAGAGATCTACTTATCTCAGCACGCACAAAGGCATGTGCAACAAGGCCAGTCTTTCCCCAGTTTGAAAATGCGGGTGCTGCGATGCTGACACACCGGGCCATAAAGAGAATGGGAATTACCAGAGATGTCAGCCTGCAGCTTTTGCAGCAGCAGCAATACTGCTTAATCTGTTTATGAGCTGAAGTCATGGAGGGGAAAAAAAACCAAAACAACAAAACAACCCAACAAAAAACACATACATGAGAAAGTACGAGGTGAAAATCCTGTTCTAATGGACTTTTGAAGCTGCTCATCTCGCTTTCTTTTGAATTTTAGGAATTCATTAACTCGTATTGTCCAGGACACCCTCTGCTTTGGCTCAGACTACGACTTGTCGTTTCTGGATCCAGCACAGCTCGACAAGAGCAGAAGCTGCTGGGTGTAACAAATGCAGATAGAAGCCTTACCTGAAGACCACCAGCAAGCTACCCACAGAGCTACAGTGAAGGAATACCTGCAGAGCACCAGCTTCACTGCTGCTCCATTCAAACAGGTTTCTCACAATCCACATACAGAGTTCAGGCTGAGACCAGCTCAAGAATGCTGCCAGTTCACTATATATTCTGCCCAAGGACCAATGCCAGCAACATACAACATAATCATGACACTCGACGTTAAAATAATACACTGCCATAACCAAAGTTACTGTAATTCTATTTTTCTACAAGTCCGTGGTTTATTCTGAAGCACACTAAATGCCGCGTAACAGTTACAGAGGAGACAAGTACTCAGGTATGAAAAACACTGTGCATCTAAAAGTGGTAATTAGACAAGCACACTACTCTTACCTGGCTAGACAAGGAAAAATCTTTCCCATGGACATTTCACCATAGGAGCCAGCTTGTTCAATACTGCACAGAACCAGCAAGCCATGAGTCTCAACCTCCCTTACTGACACAAAGAGCAACCGGGCAACTGCAAAATGGGACTATCATCAAAGTTAGCAATGGTCACAGCTCTTTCATCACTACTCCCTTCTCTGAGATCAGACATTTGATTTAGCTGCTTAAGTTTAACAGGAAAGGTGCATTTTCAGGACATAAAGCAGACCAATTTCAACTTTGCTCTGGTAAGCTGAGGAGCTATTTTTATCAGAAAGATTAAAAGCAGCTAAAATTTACCCTGACAAAAGGAGTTGCTTAACATCATCGCATCAAAGCATAAAGTGAAATATCAAGGAGGACAAGCAGTTGCTTTTCTGCCAAACGTTCAGGCCTGCCACCAGACCCTTCACCACAGCACTGCTGCGCTCAGTAATAAGCATCCGCAGGCTCCGAGCCGTACTTCTCAGCAACAGAACTGTATGGGCGAGCCCAACACAGCATCTTTTAAAGCATGTCCCAGTCACACAAGCTGCTGCAGCAGCAAACAGCACAGGTTTACAACTGCCATTCCCGCTCAGTTAACCAATACACAACTTGCTACTCATTCTGGGCACAAACCTCAAACCTATCTCCCTGAGCACCTCTGCTCACAAAGGCAACTTTCCAGGTTGCAGCATAACTTTTTCATCAAAGCTTCAGTGCAAAGAAGCAGATCAGTTTAGGTTCAGAAACAGGTATTTGATAGCAATCACTACACCAACTATTTGTATTATCTACTACAATGCACAGAAACGTTCAGCAGCCTTTCGACAAGCAGCATTAGCTATTGGCAACAAACCTAAGGAGAGTTTTTTGGAAAAGGCTCTTCTAATGTTACCTGAACTCTGAAACAGAGGTATTTTTGCCTGAAGAACACCAGGACGGCAACTGAACACCAGTAACAAACTCCTACTTGTTCAAAATACAACACAGTGTGTGCTGTCTCTGGTGACCAAAGGCCCCTTAGCCATGCAAAACTTAATGCAGATGCTGGAGTTTACGTATCTAGCACTGCACAGAGCTCACTGAGACGCATGAGAACTTGCTGAACAGGACGTAATTATGGCTGAAGCATTCCAGAACAGACCAAGTGAACTTCAAAAAAGAAAAAAAGAAAAAACAAAAAAGACACCGCTTCAAACACCTTTCACCACCTACCAGTAGAGTCTCAAACGGCTAGCTGAAGAATTAAAGAACTGCGCTTTTTCCAAGTTACTGCAGTGCATTTCGTAGCAACTCGCATATCGGCCTCCCATATGATATTCCACCGCTTCCATGAAAGGGATTAGCGTAGCTCAGTCACAAGACCTCACCTAGATACTCTCTGTCAGTTCTTACGCTCAATACCGTTTCTTTTTGGCGTGCTTATTTGCAGGCTGAGAAGAGAAAGATTCCTTAACACCCCCCCCCAAACTGAAAGGACTGAAGTGTCTCCGAACTATTGCTAAATGCAGATTAAGCAAACTGAAAAAACCCCACACAATTTATCAGCCCGATTATAGTAATAATTTTTTCAGTCTATAAAAACACAGCAGGCACAGCATGATTAACTTATCACTGTCCCTTCAAAAAGATTCATTAATCTCTGAAAACAGAAATGCAAGTCCAACATACTTCATGTTCCTACAAAGCCACTGTTTCAGTGATTAAAACAGCTGGAACACTGAAGGATGTCAGTACATGCACACATGCTGTTATGCGCACACATGCTGTTATGCACACACATGCATATTTACAACAGGCACACGCTTGCTGGAAATGAGACATTTTGATGTGCTTTATTACCTATGAAGCCATTATGATTGGGGAAAAAAAAGCCATGGGCACGCTGAAGACACTACGCGACAAGACAAGTAGCGGCAACTGTCAGTCTTCTGGGTATTTCATCACACGTGTAACCCACAACTTCAATTATTGTCTACACATTATTTGTGTTTTTTAAATAAAAACTCTTGGAATGGTTCAAGCCAAGCACCTTAAACCAGGGTTACAGGTGGGAGATGAAAAAAGAAAAACGTTAATATGCTATTAAGGAGTTTTTATTCCATGGTATGTTGCACGCAGGGGCAGAGGGGAAGAGACTGTCTGCTTAGGGGGCTTAGTTGTGGGTGATATATGGGTTTTAAGGAGCGGAGACAGAAACCCCGACCACCCCATGCGAGAAGCAGGGAAGTCGGTGTTTCTGATGGCTGGGTTTTCTCCCTCCCTAGCCGCAATCCTCTCACCTGGGTACCCTCAAGCCGAGGTGGATCCCTCCACCCTTTCACCATTAAAATGAAGAGGTGGTGGTGGTCAATGATGGAGTAAAGGAAATTCAACTCAAAAGGCCTTACTCGTCTCTCCCTACCGCTATTTATAGACGGGACGGCACTTGGCGTTCGGGTCCCGCCTGGTAACTTCGAATGGAGAAGGCCTAGCCGCTCCGGGAGGGATCCTTCCCCCCTTTCCCGGCACCTCGCCAGGCCGGTTCCCACCCCCGCCGGGAACCGGGGAAGGGCGGGCGGTTCCCCCCCCTTTCCCTCCGGCGAGCGGTCGGGCCCAGCGGCCTCCAGGCCCGACCGCCCGCCGGAGGGAAAAAGGCGGGGGGGAACCGCCGGTGAGGCCCGGCCGCCCCCGCACCGCCCCGCAGGCCTTACCTGTGCTGTCGCTGGCGGAGAAGCCCGGCGAGTTGAGCTTGGCTCGCTTGGGGTTGGGCGGCCCGTCGAGTAAGTTCTCCGCCATGGTAGCCGGCCGAGGACAGGCTACCGAGCCGGTAATCGTTGTCGAGTGGGGGAGCCCGTGGGGGGGCGAAGCTCGCTTTCTCCCCGTTCCTCCAAAGGGGAGCCCACTGCCGAGCAACAGCGCCGCTCAGTGCCCGACCGGCGGCGGCCCCCACTCCCCCATACCCGGGCCGGGCCGCCGCCGCCGCAGCAGGCCGCAGGGGAGGAGGGTTCGGGGCGGGGTGGGGAAGAGCCCAGCGCCCCCTCCCTGCCGGCCTCGCTCCTCCCGGCCTCTTCCCCCCGCCCGGCCGCCGCCGCGGAGGTGCCCGGATGGCGGCTCAGGCAGTCACTCGGGGCACATAGCGCCCCCCCGCTCGCGCCCCGCCGCCGCGCCCCGTCCCCTCCCCTCCGCGCCGGGGGTTTCGCCCCGGCTCCGCGGCGGCCCCCGCCCGCCGCCCCCGCCCGCGGCCTGAACCGCGGCCGAGGTAGGGGAGGGGGGGGGGAGGGAGGAGGACGAAGGAGGGAGGGGTAAAAAAAAATTAGCAAAAACCCACAAAAAACCGGAAAAACCCCGAAAACACCAGAAAAACGCCCCAAAACAATGAGCGCGGCGCGGCGGCGGCCGCGGCTCCCGGTCCCGGCGGCGGCGTTCGGCTGGCTCCGGCCGGCTCTGCCTCGCTGCCTCGAGCCCGTCTGCCCGTCGGCGGCGCTCGGCGCGGCTGCCCGTGTCCTGGCGGGCGGCCCCGCTGCCCTGGCCCGGCCCGGCCCGGCCCCGCTCCGCTCGCGCCGCGCTCCGGCTCCGCGACAAGATGGCGGCTGTTGATTCCTCAATTAAAAAAAAAAGTTTTTTTTTCTCTTCTCTTTTCCAGAGACCATGGGGGCGGGGCGGGGGCGGGGCCTGCGCATGGCGTCACCGCGCACGGGGCACGCCCCCCCGCCGCCCCCGCCGACGCCGGAAAGGCGCGAGCGGCGCCGGAAAGAGCCGCGGCCGTCCTCAGGTGCTCCGCTGGGGGGTCGGGGCGCGGTGGGACCGGGTGATCGCCCCCCACCCCCGCCCCCCCCCCCCTTCGTCCCTCCCCCCCCTGCCCGCCCCCCTCCCTCCTCTCCCGGCCCTGCCCCCCCCCGCGCCCCCC